>BQKN01054025.1:1660-17069 GCA_022839385.1 Asparagus kiusianus | reverse complement strand
TGTTTCCGGTAAAAGTTGCTGTTTTCATTGATGTTCTCTTTTTCGAGATCTGTTACAACTTCGATCGTTACAACAGTATAAAATGAAAACAAAGGGGTTACAACTTAAACGAAAATAAACACGAGAGCCCGGTTTGGTACGGTCTCGCTTGCGTGGGTTGTTGGCCTGTGACGGGGACGTCGATATCCGTGGACCGCCGACTCTTCAAGATCCTTCCGGGAAAATCCGGCAGAGCCTCGTCTATCCGCGTGGGATATAGAAGCAGAACTTCGTTGATCTGCGTGAGATCTAGAAGCGTAAAGCGTATATCTCGGTTAAACGAGATAGTAGCTCTTCTCAGTGTCGCCTGCGAAGGGCAACACCAAGGACAGAAGGGGGTGAATGAAGAAAGGTTGATGAAGACTCTCGCTCCTCGATCCGGCAGGGCTTCGCCACTCTCCTGCAGACTCTGACTCCTCACTCCGGCAGGGCTTCGCCGCTCTCTTGCAGAACGATCCTTGGCTAAGATAATTCAGCCTTGAATCGAGTGCAAAATCAGGAGCCCCTCACAAAGGAGGCCAAGGGGGCTATTTATAGCCAAAAGGAGAGGGGGGGCTGATGTGAGACACCCCCTAGGGGGTGTCTCGGGCCTGCCGAGGCCCATTTGGGTGTCTCAACGCAGTCCGAGGCTGTGCCGTTGTTCTGCCATTGTCCTGCCGTTGACTCGCCGTTAACTTTTCGTCCGAACTCGGATTTGAGTGATTTCGGATGCGTTGGAATCGTGACGGCGAGCTCTGTAGGCCTCGATGGTTGGATTATCCATGGGGTAATCGGGGCACAGCGGGCGTTGGTCCAATTGCGGTGATCGCGGGGTTTTCGGTCAACCCGTATTCTCGTGATTCTGACATTCTGTCGGCTCACGTAATCCGTCGGTTTGCTTCAGTCGCTCACCGGCGTCATTTGAGCTCTTGTGAACTGGGTAGCGTCGTTCGATCGTCGATCGTTAACACCGAGCTGTGAGTGGGGACCTATCGGCAATTTTCGATGCCTACAGATACCCCCTCCAAAGTGTTTCGGACTCGTTTCTTTTATAGAAGAGACCGGAATACTTTGGATATGATTGGTCCAGCCTTCAGTCGGCCTATGGGACCTGTGGTTCGCTTCAACTCTCGGCTCTTTCGATCTTTGGTTTATCCGGTGCTTTGTCGAATAACCGAAGTTGTTCCGGCGCTGCGTTTATCGCCTGGCCGTCGTCGGAGTCTCGAGTCTACAGCTGATGAGTTGAGTTTGGCTCGTGTCATTGAGTTGACTTTTGAACCTGTTATCCCTGTCACATCGTGTTGACCTGGAGTTTCTAATCACTGGGGGTTGACTTTTTGTTGCAACACGCTGAATGGCGTTGACCTAGGGTTTACGCGTTGACCGGCGTTCATCCTAGGGTTTTAGATCCGCATGGGTTGCAACGCGCTGTCCCGCGTTGACCTAAGGTTACGCGTTGACCGGCGTCCGCCTTAGGGTTTCGGAACCGTTTGGGTTGACCTTCGTCGTCACGTGTTTGACTTTCGTCGCCACGTATTGACTTTTGTCGCAACGCGTTGTCCGGCGTTGACCTAAGGCTACGCGTTGACCGGCGTACGCCCTAGGGTTTTGGAACCGCTTGGGTTGACTTTTGTCGTCACGTGTTTGACTTTCGTCGCCACGTGTTGACTTTTGTCGCAACGCGTAGTCCGGCGTTGACCTAAGGCTACGCGTTGACCGGCGTCTGCCTTAGGGTTTTGGGAACCGCTTAGGTTGACCTTCGTCGTCACGTGTTTGACTTTCGTCGCCACGTGTTGACTTTTGTCGCAACGCGTTGTCCGGCGTTGACCTAAGGCTACGCGTTGACCGGCGTACGCCCTAGGGTTTTGGAACCGCTTGGGTTGACTTTTGTCGTCACGTGTTTGACTTTCGTCGCCACGTGTTGACTTTTGTCGCAACGCGTTGTCCGGCGTTGACCTAAGGCTAGCGTTGACCGGCGTCCGCCTTAGGGTTTTGAATAGCCGCTCGTTGATTTGTGTTGCAACGAACCATCGAAAGTTGATGTGTGCAGTTCATCCGTATTTTCAACTTTCGGCAATGAGAATGAACATCGGGGGATCGAAAGATCGTTCGGGGGCTTAAAATGCTGTCCGGGGATCAAAACACCGCGTAGGGGCCAAAACCCCGGGCGAAACACCCTGGGGTGCCTCGACATAGCCGAGGCACCCATGGGGTGTCTCGGCAATGCCGAGACACCTTTGGGGGTGTCTCGGTTTTGCCGAGACACCCCTAGGGGTGTCTTGGTTCCTCTAGTTGGTTCCCCCCCTCCTTTCGTCTTTTAGTCCACTTGTACATGGTCCCCCCCCCTCCTTTTCCTTTAATTTAAAATTCAAAAAGAGAGAGACTCCCCCCAAAACCGAAATTCCCCCTCTTGTATTTTCGGTTTCAAAACCGACTCCTCCCCCTCTCTTCTTCCTCTAAGAGTTTTCCTCCATTGTTTGCCAAGAACCCATCAAATCCTCTAAGCAAATTTCGGGTTTGGCTAAATCTTCTCCTCCTTCAAGGGTTTCGTTCTCCCTCTCCAAAGCTTGGATCTTGGCCCTTGAAACTAGGGTTGCTACCTCTCTTGACTTGGGTAAGATCCTCTCCTTAATCCTCCTATTTTCTTGTAAGATTGCACATTTATGTTTACCATAGATGGGGTTCATGGATAACATAAGCACTTGGGGGTTTGATTGCAAAAAAAAAAACCGAAATTTTTGGGGGGTTTATTGCAAAAACCGAAACTATGGGGGTTTATTTGCAAGAACCGTGGGATTTTTTATGCAATGATGGGACTGAAATTTTGGGGTTTAGATTAGTGCTCATTTGATAAAGGATTGTGGGGGTGCTTTATGCAAAAAGGGTTAAGGAATTGTTTGGAGGGGTTTATTTGCAAAACAGCCCATATAATTTTCTGGGGTCTAATTTGCAAAATGACCACGAATTTGGGACTGAAATCCAAATTGTTCAAACCCCAAGCTCCTGATCAAAAAATTTTGTAAAGGCATGTGGGGTTTAAACCAGAAAAATTGAGGAGGGGCTTTTATGTAAAATTGACCGAATTCTGCAAAAGGGTTCATTTGTAAAATTTGATCAGAATTATAGGGTACCGGGATGTTAGATGATCAAGTATGATGACCACGACCCGAGTCACATGTGTCCTTGACCTGAATTTGGCCTTGAGCACAGGGGGTATTTCGGGTATTTCACCAAAATTCACCGCGAAACGACGATTATCGTTTCGCGTGCACAAAATTCGTAGGTTTAATTAGACTTTAACTACAAAATCCTATTTGTTTATAGGATTTCAAGTCCAAGTGCTTAATTTCCCCTTTTCCGATATTTCGTGTATATATATTGTACCTGATGTACTGCTCTTTACTGCAGATTTGCGATGTCTCCCCGCCGATCTCGACCTTCCGGGAGTCACTCTCGTCCGCCGCATAGCGAGGAGGAGGCTCCCGCGACATCATCCCCAGCGACTTCTTTTTATGGGGGTGAGGATTTTGATTTTCTGTATCCCGGATTGACCTCTCGCGGGTCATGAAGGAAGAACCGATACCCCTCCCGCGGGGGTTAAGGTTTCAGACTTGTTTTGCTTAGCCAATTCAAGTCTTCGGGTATGTTGGAGCGATCTCGTGTTGTCTTACACCTTATGGGTCGGTATACATTGTCACGTGATTCACGTGACGGCGTATACCGTCCTCCCGGTGTAGAGCACTCGAAATCGTCTTCACCAATTATCCCGTGAACAACCTCATTTTGCTTTTATGAGATAAGTGTTTTGACCCTTTTGCTCCATTGCAGTCGATTTTCCTGGTGGTAGCTTCCCTGCTCATGCGAACACCGGTTGTAGCCGCGAGGTCTTCTCTTCGGCTTTTGCTAGGCCCACGGTTGATCCGTTCCCGTAGTTTGACGGGGATCGTTCAGACGAGTCCAGTCGCCTGATACGGGATGGGGGGCACCACTGTTTACGCCAGCTCCTCACCGACGCTACTTTCACCGCGGATGCTATGTCCACCCAGGCTTTGAAGAAGCCGGCTTTCTTGTTCGGGGATCATGTGGAGGATCCCGACATATTGACTCTCCCAGAGGAGCATTGGTTAACTCTTGAGGAGAGTGCCCTTCTGTATATTCCTTCCATCCCTCGCCATTACTCCTTTACTCATCTGGAGGGTCAAGGTGTGGAGAGACAGATGTCTTGGAAGCTCACTGATGACGCTGTGCGGGTTCAGTGTGGGTACATTTCTCATGGAAAGACCCCTGGTTCCGGCGGATATCATCCTGTTCGTGGCCTACGACCCGGGATCATGGGTCTTGGTGCCGCACCCCCAGATGAGATGTTTACAGTTGCTTCTACAGTGAGGAACCACTTAGCTCTCCTTGGGAGAAGGCTTCCTCACCCGGAGTACCGATGCTATGGTTGGGCTTCTTCTTCATCCAAGGGGTGGTGGCCCCGTATGACCGGTTATGTCTTGGGTCGTTGGGAGGAGATTCTGAGGAGCAGTGGCCTGTATGTGCCTATACGGGCTACCATGTACGGGCTCCCTGTTAGCTGCCGCCATTTCTTGGTATTGTTGGAGACGTACATGCCTGATAGCAACACCTTCCTGACTGGTGATGGAGAGTTGGGGTTGGCTCTCCACGAGATGCATCAGGTTTCTGGTCTTCCGATGGGAGATTACCCTTACCAGGAGTATTTCCCTTCGAACCAGCAGTTGTGGCGGTTGAAGCAGGATGATCCCGATATGTATGCCACTCTCTGGGACCTCACCTGTCATTATCATACTTCATTGACCCTGATTTCCCCCTCGGTGAAGACAAAGAGGAAGATTAGCTTGAAGCAGTTCGCCACTTATCTGTTCCCGAACTTGGAGGGTAGCTCTAGCGACCCTATTCGCGAGCTAGATATTTTGACTGTCACTGCCGTTAACGAGTTGGTGGAGAAGAGCGGGGTCCAATCCTATACCCTGGCCAGCGCTGAGGGAGCTTTCCCCGCGGGGACCAAGTTTCGCTCGTTCCTCCGCCGTGCGCAGAAGTCTATCGAGCCTAGGTCTCTGTTGGCAGGATATCTTGCTCTCTGGTTGAAGAAGTGTGTTGTTCCTCATCAGTCTTCGGATGCCTTACCTCCTGAGGTGCTTTTTCCCACGGTTCAGTTAGCTTATGGGAGAGAGCTTTCTTTGCTCCCGGCGATGGTGGCCAGCATCCATTGCGGGCTTAGGAGCGTGGTCCGTAGCTTTACTCAGGTGGGTCCCGAGATATCTACCGAGCTTATCTGTCCTAAGGTCGAGCTCCCCTACGCATATCTGATGGCGTGGCTCGTTCTTCACCGTCCTGGGCTGATGTCAGCGCCTAGTGCTGTTGATGTTCCTGTTCCATATCTGCAGCTGTTGGAGAAGAGTAGATGGCTCGGGAAGAAATTCGAGGACGTTCAGCAGGAGCTTCAAGTCCGCAAGGGCTGGGAGTTCTTTAAGTGCTTCCCTCAGTTTTCGGGCCGATATGGCGACGTGTTGATTGATGAGGAGAAGCCCCGGAGTAACCGCACCATTCTCGATATCGGTTGTTTTTGTTGGTTGATTAACATCCGTGTCGGGTATCTTGTCTTCCGGGTGAAGAACCGATGCTATATAGAGCCTTACCTCCCTTGCCGCTTTGCTCGTCAATTCGGCTATGACCAGCTATATATCGGGAACCCCAGCCGCGGTTTGAGGGTTGAGGGAGGACTAGTTGACGGCGTGCGAGCGTGGTTGTGGACTATGGCGGGCTGCACCGGGGCCCGCTTTGCTCTTCCCTCTTATAGGCGCAAGCCGATGATCACTTTTCTCAGTTGCAAGTGGCTTCTTTCTGCTTATGAGTTCATAGGCGTGAAGAGCCTTTCAGAGTTGGAGTCCGATCACTCAGTGCAGGCCGCCATGATGGCTGCTCGTAAGGCTGAGATTGCTCGGAAGCAGAGGAAGAGGCGTGGTAAATCCTCCCTCTCCAGCAGAGATGATGCAGGGTCTCTCCCTATGGATGACGAGGTCGAGACTCCTGATGGGGAGTTTGCGGATATAGACACCGACCAAGGAGAACTCGGTGCAGGTTTGTCATATACCCTTTGATTTCCTTTCTTGAATCCAGCTGGCATTTATGAATGTCATCATTTCAGGTAGGACCTCTGGTGATCATGAGCCACTTGCTTCTCACTTCACGGGCTCAGGGCCTGATGACCGAGCTACTATGAATAGTCCGCCTGCGCATGATCGACCTGTGGGTCCCAGTAGAGCTGGTACTTTGAAGAGGAAAAAGACTGTTCCCAAGCCGCCTAGGGATCGGCGTCCGTGTGGAGCGGACTTGAACGACATTGCCGGTGGTGAGGAAGATAACACCTTTTGAATGCATCTTTGTTGCTTTGGGGTGATTTACCTTTGAGATTCATAATCATGTTTTGGATTTCAGGGATCTTTGAAGAAGGTGAGCTTCCCCCGGCTTCGGCATTTCCTGGATCCGACCACATGGATTGCTTTATGCAAGAAATGTGTGATGCTCTTCATGATGGCTCCCTAGGTATTGACCTGAACATTGATCTGGAGCCGGCGAACAGCGTCGATCGCACCATCCCATACTCAGGTATATCTCTATTCAAGGATATCCTGTGCTTTGCTTTTTCTTTTGTTCATCTCTCCAACCCTCTGGTTGTCTTGCAGATGCTGCCAGAGAAGAACTAGCTGAGGATGGAGTCTTTCCAGATGCGGGCTTCGGGGTACGGGAGCATGCTCCAGTTCCCGGCTTTTCGAGGCCCGATGCTGGATTACTGGCCGATATGTTGGCCGAACAGACTTCGGAAATACCTATGAGACCACTCTTTAGGAGTGGTTCATTCACAGGTACATATCCGATCCCGCTTTTCTTTACTTGCCTAAATTTCCATTTTGGCTAATAAGGAAGCTTAACTGTAGGACCAGGCGATGTGCCTGATGCTGCTACAGCTGCGGGCGTTTTCCGACCTCCACCGAGTAGTTCGACTGACCTGCCCACGAGGGTTGATACACCTCCCATGACCACTCCTGTCGCTACTTCGGATTCTGTCGGATCTCAACCCGAGGGGACTTCTGCCGGTATAGGTATGCCTCGAATTCCCCCTTCGGGTTTTTCGATTATTTTTTGATAGTCCTTTAGCTTCTTGTATTGCTGCTTTCAGGACCTCGATCTTCTCTTTATGAGCATGTTCACGCTCTTTTGGTCGATACCGATCCAGACCGAGACGTTTTTCGTATGGACCTGGGATATTTTACGACCTTCTATAATGGCATGATCGAGAAACTTCTTCACAGGGGATGCTGTTTCGATCAGTTCAGGCGTTCCTTCTCTCGTCATATGATGATGATGAGGGAGGAAGGACATCCGGAGCTGGCCGATTCTTTCACTGCTGAATTCGCTGCCCTGGAGTCAGAGGTTCGAGAGCTGAGGGAGCTGAAGGCTGGTGGAGCTTCCTCTTTTGCATCTTCTCAGGTGGAGGATAGGTTGACGCAGTGGCGTGACCTGAGATCTTCCATTAGCAGCGAGCTCCGATCACGTGAGCATACTGTCGGACAGCTGATGGCCGCTCTGGCGAGGAAGGACACCAGCAGAGGCGAGTTACTCAGCTCCCTAGATTCCACTCGTGCAGAGATAGCTAGGCTGAAGGAGGCCTTGGGACGTGCCGAAGAGTCTGCTGCTATAATCACTGAGGACCTGGTTGGGTTGGAGCGTTCTCGTGACTGGACACTCGATAGGCTGGGATCAGCACAGGAGGGGTTGATGAAGCTGCAACGCGAAGCCGCGGAGGTTCTCAACAGTTCTGAAGATTCTGTCCGAGCTAGCCTGCAGGCGGAGTTCGAGCAGGGCTATATGGACAGGCTCTCTGGTTTAGAGTCTCATATTCTTAGCCGTCGGTTGCCTTCGGGTTGACGGACTTGCTGTTGTATGCTTTTGGCTTGATCCTTTATGAGAGACTCTGTACTTGCTTCTTTTAACATGATGTTTTGGTGCACCCCCAGCCCTTAATGCTATGACTTTGAGTTCGTAACTCTATCATCATTCATTTTTTTTTTATATGGAAAAAGGGCACTTTGCACCGCGTATTAGGCGATGACTTATCCCTGCTTAGGATTCAGGATAAAATTCCCCGTGCGTGTGAAGCCCGGATTATGGTGTTATTAATAACAACCTGCCACAATGTGGAATATGTGGGCTTTTGTCTCTTTTTACGGTTAAGGACTAACCGGCAATGCGTGTTAGGCACTGACTTATCCCTCCTTAGGATTCGGGATAAAATTCCCCGTGCGTGTGAAGCCCGGATTATGGTGTTATTAATAACAACCTGCCACAATGTGGAATATGTGGGCTTTTGTCCCTTTTTACGGTTAAGGACTAACCGGCAATGCGTGTTAGGCACTGACTTTGGGATTCTTGGCAAACCCCCAGCCTTCAACGGGTTTGACTTGCCTTTACCGATTGCCGTTTGAATCGGGCTAGCATGCGAATTATCTAAATCCGTTCCGCATGTAACGTTGTGCTAAGAAAATTGCTTCTCTTAGACTTACTGCTATGATATTAAATACATAGGCTTCATCTTTCTCACGGGAAAGATTACCCGGCAACGCCGGTCAAGCGTTGACTTCATCCCTGTCTTTTCTGAAAGCAAAGACAGAGGAAAAGGTGCTATGATTTTGAATACATAGACTTCGTCTTTCTCACGGGAAAGACTACCCGGCAATGCCGGTTAAGCATTGACTTCATCCCTGTCTTTTCTGAAAGCAAAGACAGAGGAAAAGGTGCTATGATCTTGAATACATAGACTTCGTCTTTCTCACGGGAAAGACTACCCGGCAACACGTGTTAGGTGTTGACTTCATCTCCGTCTTTTCTGAAAGCAAAGACAGGGGAAAGTGGGAGACTAGAAGTGGGATCTCCACTCCGAGAATCGAAAAGATTCGGATAATCCTAACTGTCGTAAGGTTTGATTATCGAATCGAAAGGTTCAAACGACCCTAACTGTCGTAAGGTTTGGTCATTCGATTTGAAATTGGACCTCTCGTTCATTGAAGGAATCGAGAGGGGATTTTGGTTGTGGTCCTAACTGTAGTAAGGTTTGACCAAGTGGGGAGTGTGAGAATGATCATAACCGAAAGAAGGTTTGATCGCTCGATTTGTGGACCTCTCGTTCATTGACGGAATCGAGAGGGGAATTTGGCTTTGGCCCTAACTGTAGTATGGTTTGACCAAGCTGGAATTGTGTGGTGGAGACTATGAGTAGTCAGAAATCACTGAAAGTTTGGTGAGGAAAGATTAATCCATTGAATGATTAGATCTCATCTCGGCAAAAGAGTGCTTGTGAGAGTTAAATTCTGACAAACAAGAATATTCGGAATTCAAATACTGATTTCTTGTTCATCAGCGACCGGGTTATCCCTAAGAATACCCCGATGTGGTATTCTTCCGGGAACTTCCCGGTACCTCAATTCTTCTAAGGATACTAAGGATAGTATCTTTTCAGAAATTTGCCATTTATTGGCATCATGAGCCGGTCACCATCTTTGGTGACTAGACGATATGCGCCGTTCGAGTAGACTGTTTCCACTACGAACGGTCCTTCCCATTTGGGTTCAAATTTGCCTTTCTTCTTGGAGTTAAGGATCATGGGACGTCTTTCAGTTAAGACCAAATCCCCTTCCTTAAAACTCCTTTGTCGAACTCTTTTGTCGAAGGCTCGAGAAATCCTGGCTTGGTAAAACTCAATGTGCTGTTGAGCTTCCAGGCGCTTTTCGTCGAGCATCTCGAGTTCTTCAAGGCGTTTCTGATGTTGTTCTTCGGTCGTCATCTGGGTTGCAAGAGCGATCCGAAGAGATGGAATTTGAATTTCCAAAGGGAGAACGGCTTCACATCCATACACCAATGAGTAGGGGGTTGCGCCGGTCGGTGTACGCACCGTGGTACGATAGGCCCATAGAGCCGCACCGAGCTTATCATCCCAATATCGCTTGTTATTTTTCACAAGCTTTGACAAGAGCTTTATGATAGTCTTGTTGAAGGCTTCAGCTAACCCGTTTGCTGTGGGATTATAGGCTGTTGACGAGATGTCCTGAATTTTGAACTTTTCGCAGAACCTTATGAAGGCGTTGCTGATAAATTGAGGACCGTTGTCGTGTATGATTCGTCTTGGAACACCATGCCTGTAGATGATATGGTGCTTGATGAATGCAATGACGTTGCTCGTCTTAACTTCTCTGAGTGAAACTGCCTCGGCCCATTTGGAGAAGTAGTCAGTGATCGCCAGGATGAACCGGTCACCTTTGACTGACGGAGGATTTATAGGACCGATAATGTCCATTCCCCAGGTCTCGAACGGCCACGACGTAACCGAAGGATGCAGATGTTCCGGAGGTTGGTGCATGTAATTCGCGTGTACCTGACACGCGTGACACTTCCGGGCGTATACAATTGCCTCATGCATCATGGAGGGCCAAAAGTATCCCATTCTCCTGATGCGATCATAAAGCTTGGGACCAGGTTGGTGCGCACCGTACTCTCCTTCATGTGCCTCTTTAAGCACTTCTTCAGCTTCTTTGGTTGATAGGCAACGTGCCAGCATGCCATCATACCCCCTGCGGTATAGCGTTCGATTCTCCGTATTATAGTAGAATCTTGGAGCTCTTCGTCTGATCGACTCTCTCTCCTTCACGTCTTCTGGCAAGATTCCATGTAGGACGTAGTCGATGATGGGGAATCGCCAATCCCGAGGTTCGAACTCAGCCTGAGTTGTGTGCACCTCTTGGGCCTCTTCCTCCCTGCCATTTTCATCATAAAGTGGCACTAAGAGTTGGTGAGTTCGTACCGTAACAAATTGCTCTGTTCCGGGAGGCTGCGCCAGAGAAACAGCTAGAGCTGCTAAAGCGTCTGCGTAGGTGTTCTGTAACCGCGGAACGTGCTCGATGAAGAATCCTTCAAACGACTCTGCTAGCTCCACTGCCATCTTGTGATAAGGAATTAAATCCTGACTTCGGACTTCATATTCCCCTTGGACTTGTTTGACTATTAGTTGAGAATCACCGAAAGCTTCGAGATACTCAACCCCCAGCTCTTTGGCAAAGTTGAGTCCTATAATCAGTGCGTTATACTCTGCTACGTTATTCGAGCACGGCTCAGTTAATGAGTAGGCTCGAGGCATCACATGTTTTCCTGGGGAAACTAAGGCCACTCCAACTCCGGAGGAGACCTTAGAACATCCAGGAGTACCTGCGGCATTAGCTGCTCGTGAAGCGCCGTCGAAGTACAAACGCCACACTTGTTGGTGCGAAGTTGCGTTGACTTCGTGGGTTTCATCAGGTAAGTCGTCGTATATCTCGGCGGCGTCCGTAGCTGGATTAGCCGCCAAGAGATCACAGATGGCCTGTCCTTTTACTGACTTCTGCTGTTTGAAGTGCAGATCATATTGGGACAAGAGTAAAGCCCATTTCGCT
Organism: Asparagus kiusianus; assembly: GCA_022839385.1. Classification (NCBI taxonomy): domain Eukaryota; kingdom Viridiplantae; phylum Streptophyta; class Magnoliopsida; order Asparagales; family Asparagaceae; genus Asparagus; species Asparagus kiusianus. Next base: position 5,550 of record BQKN01054025.1, on the reverse strand, counting down.
AATCGCCAGCTCATGGAAGCCGGTTGAGTCATGAACACTCGGACCGGGTTAACTTTGGAGATGACGTAGATGGTTTGTCCAACCAAGTAATGTCGCATCTTCTGGATGGCGAACACTAAGGCGAGGCATTCTCTCTCAATCATGGGATATCGAGATTCTGCGCCTACCATGGTTCGGCTTAAGTAGTATACCGCCTGCTCGTGACCGTTATCGTCATCTTGTGCAAGCAATGCACTTAATGAGTGGCTCGTCGCCTTGACATAAATCAAGAACGGTTTGCCCGATTTCGGTGCAACGAGTACGGGTGGTTTCGAGAGATACTCTTTAATACTCTCGAATGCCTTTTGACAGGCATCGTCCCATACGAATGACACGCCTTTCTTTGTGAGCCTGGAGAACGGTTGGCATTTCCCCGAAAGGTTCGAGATGAACCGACGGATGTAAGCCAATCGCCCTTGCAGTCCTCTGAGCTCTTTGAGGTTTCTCGGAGGTTGCAATTCATTGATCGCCTTCACTTTATCCGGATCAATGTGAATACCTTTGGTGGTGACGACGAATCCCAGGAATTTTCCACTGGACATTCCGAGGAAAGATTTGGTTGGGTTCATCTTCAACTGGTGGGCCCGCATCAAGTCGAACATGGTCTTCAAGTCTTTGATGTGATCATTCTTATCATGACTTTTCACGACCAAATCGTCCACGTAGCACTCGACTGTCTTTCGGAGATGTTCCTGAAAGATCTTCGACATGGCTCGCTGATATGTAGCACCTGCATTCTTCAAGCCGAAGGGCATGACTGTGTAGCAGAATACGCCAAGAGGTGTTCGGAATGCGGTGTGCTTTTCATCATCTGGATGCATCTTTATCTGATTATAACCAGAGAAACCATCCATGAAGGACATCCTCTCGAACCCACACGTATTGTCGATGATAACATCCGTGATGGGGAGAGGAAAATCATCTTTTGGGCAAGCAGCATTGAGATCCCTGAAGTCGATGCATATCCTGATCTTCCCGTTCTTCTTTAGAACCGGGACAATATTGGCAAGCCATTCGGGATGTTGCTCCTCTCGGATGAATCCCGAATCGACAAGCTTTTTGACTTCAGCTTCGATCGCTTCCATCATTTGCGGACGAAACCGTCGTTGTTGTTGTTTGACTGGTTTGACATCCGGCTTAATGTTGAGACGATGCACCGCTACATTGGGATCGAGACCTGGCATGTCTTCATAATTCCAGGCGAATACGTCGATATACTCTCGGATAAGAGAAATCAACTCCTCCTTCTCCTCAGGTAGGAGGCTGTCGCTGATGAATATTGGCTTCGGATTCTCCTCGCTTCCCATATTCACCTGAACGACTTGGTCTTCGGTGGGAGGCTCTCTTTGCTCGAACCGATCGCCATACTGCATGCTTAAGTGATGAACCCACGGGTCTTCCCATGTTGGCATCTCGTCATCTTCTTCTATTGTCGTTGGATCAACCGTGACCATGTTCGACATTAGCTTCTTAAACACCTCACCAAGACTAGTGTCGGAATCCCAACCCGAAGAGTCGGAAGAATATCCCTTCCTAGTCTTGTTAGCAATTTGGTCAATGATTTACCAGCCGCACTCATCATCTGATGAGACATAGCCTAGACCTCTTTTGTGGCGATAATAATCATCGGGTTTTCCCTTCGGTACATAGGCCATCCGGGGTGGAACCCGTGGACCTCGACCAAAGAAAAGACCCTCTCCGATCTTGAAGTCATACCCGTGCCTTTCCATCATGTTGCGCGCTTTCGCATCGTATTTGGATAGATGACGGGCTGGTTTATCATCGTCGTTTTCCTCTTCCATGAAGTGGTCGGGTATCGGAGATGCTCTTCCTTTGCCGTAGACGACCTCCTTTCCACCCCCAATCCCTGCGGGGATGATGAGCGTTGTTCCGCAAGGGTCGTGTACCTGCTTCTTCGTCAAACAAAATGATTGAAGAGGCATATACAAATCAGGGTTAGCATAGAGTTCGTCAGTGATATCATCGAGACCCGTCGAGTACTCTAAATCATCGTTTATTGATAGTTCTTCGGCAAGTTGCCAATTACAACTATCTTCCGATGATTCATCATCGTCAAGATTGATTACAATGGGTACAATGTCGTTTAAAACAAAACCGCCATTATAATCAAACCCTGGTTCGGTATCAGCTTCATCACCGCTGTCCGTTCCTTGGGCCGATGGTTCAGTATCGGATTCAGCGCCGTATAAAAGGGAATCGGTGAAATAATTCTCCAATCCCTTGAACGGTTGCTTATCCGCGACCACCGTCTTGACTTCATTATCTGTGCCTACATATTTGAAGCACTGATGCAGAGTTGACGGGACTATAAGGTTACCGTGGATCCAAGGCCGACCCAACAGTAAGTTATAGGATGTTTCCGCGTCAATCACATAGCATGTGACCTCCGACCTCAAATCCCCGATCTGGCACTTAATTCGGATCTTCCCCAAGGGCCTAGACCCGCTGGTGTTGAATCCATAAATTGTCGTGCCAGTGGATGCTAATTTGCTAGTCGGGATTCCGAGATGATGCATCAATCGGAATGGCATGATGCTAACAGCGGAACCCGGATCAACTTGGATCCGGTTGACAACGCTGGAGCCAATATGCCCGGTGAAGTACAACGGCCTATCATGATTGGAGTTCTTTGTCTGCATGTCTTCTTTAGTGAAAGAGATGCAGGGGAAGTGATGTGCCGCCAAATTGCAATGCTGAGCTGATGACTCTGGTTCTTCGTAAGATGGCTTGATTCGAGTCAAGAAGGCTTCGGAATCACTCAAGACTTCTTGTAGCGCCTTCCGTGTATCCTTCGACAACCGCAGCAACTCGTATAGAGTTATCCTGGCCGGGATGTTGGCCAGTTACGCCATAATGTCGAACTGGGGCTGAGAGCTCGTATTCCCCGGTTTGTCTCGCCCAATCGGGTGATTGAATCGAGATTACCTCGGGTTCTGAGCTTCTTGACGTACGGGCTCTTTTCCCTTATCCTTCTGCGGGATTCTCTCCGTAGCTGCTGGCGTTGGGGGAATTGCTGCAATCCCTAGTTCTGCCAGCGTCTTGGAAGGTGGGGTTTTGGTACCCAACTGCTCGGTGGCATCCGGATACTTGAAATGATACTCATTCCCACTCCGGGTTACAAAAGCTTCTTGCTCGTCTTCAGAAAGCGGGAAGGTTGGAATTCTGTCGTCATCCACCCCCGGTATAGCAGAGGCCCCGCAACAGGATTTGCCCTTCCTCTTCGACTTCTTTTTGTTCTTTGTGGAAGAGGTCCCGGCCCATTGCTCTTCTGTGATCAAATCCGGATGAACCCACAAGATCTCGCCATTCGGGGCTGTGTGTGGCACAAGCCCTTTCTGACGCTGCTGGTGCGGATCATCGTTCACCGTCTTCACTGCCGCTTTGATCACCGACTCGTGTTGGAACCAACTCGAGGGAACAGATCCAAAGCTAATGGATACGGTGTTTGCGCCCACCTTTTTCTCCTTGGGCTGTTTCATAGTGATGACCCCCAACATCGATCAGGGCCTGAATTTTATCCTTGAGAGCGTAGCATACCTTGGTAGGATGGTGCACCGCTCGGTGGAATGCGCAGTATTTCGGATCATTGACCCTCTTGGCATCCTCTTGATCCTGAATCGGCGGCAGCTTGATCTTGTTATTCTCGACCAAATACTTGAAGATACCGGGGATTTCATCCTCTTTGAACGAGTAGACTTTTGGGAACCTCGGCTCCCCAACCTTTTGCTTCTGGGGCTGTTGCTGCCACCTGGGTTGTTGAGGCGCCCTCTGTTGTTGCTGTTGCGGCTGCTGCGGCTGTTGCGGCTGTTGCGGCTGTGCTTGCACCTCAA
>BQKN01054024.1:1159-12015 GCA_022839385.1 Asparagus kiusianus | reverse complement strand
GGGTGATCTTTTTAAACCCTGTTGTATCTAGTGATTGACTTGACATATTTCTAGTTATGAGCTGAGCTGCTGAAGGGTCTTTGAGTCATTCTTTGAGAGGTCATTTTTTAGTCACAAAGTGTCAAAACAAAATCACGGATCAATCCCTTTTTTCCCCCACAATCCATGAGTAGCTCATCATTCTGACACTTGACCAATTAATAGTGGTATTGTCTTTACCTAGTTTGTTTAAGTTCCGACTAATCTGCTATTTCTTCTCATGTTCTCACAGCTTTTTTCAGGCCTTCAGGGTATATCTAAAACTTATTTATGTTGGAAGATTAGATGACTGATTAATAATTATCTTGTCTTTCCATGTTTCTTGAAAATTCCAAAAGATATATATGAAGTTAAACCTGGCAATTTGTTATCTTTTCATCAAGCTTCTAGCTAATTTACAGTGCTTTCATTTAGATTCCATATTTTGCGTGTTATTTTTTTCCCTTCCGGCTTTTTTACATTGCTTTTATCCAAGCTTTAGGCTGAAGCTTATATTGTTTTCCTGTATAGCTCCCGTTTTTCCAATTGCATTAACTTTCCAGTAGTTGTCTTTGTTTTGCCGTGAACAGTTATGTTTAGCTTTTTTATGAAATGTAAGAAGCCTTCATAGTAGCAATATTGTTTTTTTTTTGTAAATGAAAATTTTTATTCATCACCAATATGGAAATTTGTATACACATCAAGAATCTCATCACGTATACGTATATGAGATATCTATAAAACCTATAACTAAAGCTCACAGATACACATATACACAGCCTAACAAGTATAAAACCAATTCTAAGTATAAATGCATGCTGAGATAATGCTGATATCCAATAATCCCTTTTGAGCTATAGCAGGTAGTATTACCGCAGCAACTCTCTTCCATGGACCCCTCATAGCACCAACCATTTGAAGACCTTCCTCTCAATCACCAGCAGCATTGAACTGGGCATGCAACTGACGAAACTGCCCATCATCTATCAGTTTCTCAATACAAGCTGGAAACAGTATTAACCAGCTCTACAGATTTTTCCAGGAAACTAAGAAAAAACTCACATCCTCAATTATTTACAAGGATAACACCCATTCCTTGCATTCTTCCTGAAAGGAGCCATTGAGGATAGTAGATAATATGTTGATCTTAATCTCTTTGAATAACTGTTCAGCAGTCTTGTTTTTTTGATTGAATATTCTGTTATTCCTCTCAACTAGTTTGCGGTCCGTGCAAAGCACGGTATTTTTTTTTTTGCTACAGTAATCCCGCTTTTTTTAACATGGCATGATTTGAATTTTTGGAAGTGCTACAGTATCTCGATCTGCTACAGTACCATTTAAATGTTACAGTATACCTGTGTGCTACAGTAATATTTTTAATTAATTATTAACCACAGTAATAATGCTACAGTAAATGCTACAGTAGCATTTACTGTAGCATGAACGAATCTCTGATCCTCCTATTTGTATAAAGGAATAGATCTAGATGTTGTAATTTGTAGAGAAAACTGTAGAGACAAGAGCCATTCTCTTAATATTTTGTTTGAAATCCCTTCCTCTTAGCCTGAAACAATACCAGTTAATGATTTGCCCCCAGTCATAAGATCTCCACCTGAAATGCAACCAATCCATAACCATGATCCAAATATCCCTCGAGAAAGCACACTCAAAGAAAAGATGATCTCTGTTTTCAGTGCCAATGCACAGGCAGCGGCAATTCTTGGTCACTATCCCCAATGTTTTAAATGTCGGATATCGAGTTCATTTCGGATGGCTGAAATCCATGTCAGATAGCGAAAATTAGGGATATATCGGGGGATATGATTAAATATCGGATTACTATATCGGGTAGTGCGCATATGTATAATATCATGTCCTAAATGTAATCTAAGCATTCATAAATTTAATATAAGCATAATTTATAAATTCTATAGACTAAACATATAAAAAAGTAAATAATATATGGATTTGGGTTCATAAATTCTTTCTATCGGGTTCATAAGAAACCCTTAAACATGAGAACGGGTCAAACGGGTTTGGGTATTTATCACTAAACCCAAACCCGATAACAAAAAACAGATCTTAAAAAATACCATATTAGTCGATTTTTCAAAGCTAAAAAATAGGCCGATATGCCCGATATCTGATATTTCCGATTTGGTCCTGAAAACTAACATACGAGTTGAAAACGTCCATGTCGTGTCGGTCAAGCCCTCAAACTGATATGTCGGTCGACATGTCGGACATGTCGGGCGACATTTAAAACCTTGACTATCCCCCATTTGATAAGTCTATCTTGAGTGAGCAACCGATTCTGGATTGCTAACCAGCGAACAAAAGAATGCCTAGGATTGTTTATGGTCTCCTAAATAGTGTTGAACCAAGGCACTGAAGAAGAAATAGGGGAGAGCATGTTGTATAAAGCTGATATTTTAATTTTAGAATCCTTCATGCACGACTGAATGAGAACCTTCAGACAATCAGCTCCACCATGTAATTCCAAAGCCTTATCTCTCACTTTCAAAATTTGTTTCCACATCCAAGAATCCTCATTCTTAGCTTGAATTCCAAAGCAATATTGTTTCTTGATTGTATCTAATTGCATTCTTGTTGCATGCATTAATCACAGGAAATCATGTGGGACCCACACTTCGCAGCGGATGGTTACACATGATGATATGAAGCTGAGGCTATAAAAGGATGGATGGATACTGGGCACATAACCTCGCCAATGACTAATCTTCCACTTCCTCACTGTGAGCTTATCCCAAATCGATCTCTTCGGTCAGCCATTCAAGAATGGATTCCGCAACATCAGCAGTGAAGATCTTTTCGTCCTCTGTTTTCTTCCATGTTGCGTAGTATATGGGTGCCCTGTTTGCTTTACAATTATCGAGGAATATATTATAGAAATCCATGCTATTAGGAATAATATATCAGGAATATGTGATTGAGAGATATTGGGGATATGATTGGATATGATTTTATCTCATACATATTTTGTAACATCCTCCTAATCTCTATTCAAGAGAGGTTAGAAATAGATAAGTTATATATATCTTCTTGACCTTTTTCTATTTCTCCACAACAATAATGTTTTTGGAGTGGTTCTTATTGGTTTTCTACAAATGTACTCATGTTCTCCAGTGCGTAACAGATTTATGGTTAGAATATTATCCGGTCAAAGGAAAGGAAAGGAAAGCTACCTCCATCGAATCATACAGCCACCATGATCGGTTTGTTAACTCGCCTGTTGGAAGGTTGGGCTTGTTATATAGCGCTGAGCTCATTTATGTTTTTTCTTTCAAAGATTAGGAGGATGGACACAGGAGACAGGAAAATTGTTGGTGCAAGTCTTTTTTCTGAGTGGAAATTAGTGAAGAATGAGGTTTACTATTTCAGTCATCTCAAAAACATAAGGAAATATCGGAGGGGAGCAATTTGGTATGATGCAAAGCTAGTGTTTGGTTAGTTGTAATTGAACTCGCAACTGGTAAGAAATGTTGTGCCAATGGTAACTAGAACCAGATTTGGGGTAGCACCACTTACAACACCCTCTTATCGACGAAAAATTATTTAAATAGGTCATGCTCTCAATTTTGATACATCAATATAAGCATCTTGATTATCATCTGAGCAAGTTATGAAATAGCATTTGTAGCGGTACCGCTGTCAATCAAATGAAAATATTTGTGTTTTATGTATGAGTTTTCTGTTTTCTGTTATCTCACAATTTTGTATCTGATTGAGAAATTGCTTGTTTTCATTGTGTTTTGGCAAATGGGAGTATCCAAATTTCGCTTAACGCTTGCGATTGAGATCAGCTTTTTTGCGAATATGTATTTAAATGCTAAAATTCAGAAAATGAAAATTAGATGGAGATCTTAGCATGTGTAGCAAGGGATTATTTCTCATTTAAAACGATATTAGCACGAAATTGCGTAGCAGTTGAACAACAAAAGAAATATGCAATGATATTCCATCATCTTATTTCACTGTGAAAAACTCCGGAAGATACATTAGTTCATTGACAAACTAAAGCGACGCTTGCCAATTGCTGAACGGCCTGGACATACATAATTTTGATTAATTAACTAAAGCTTGAGGAATCAATAGCTGTTTGCTTAGCTTCCAACTTCTATGACAACAACTTTCGTTCCAATGTCTGACCTTGGTTTGATTCTGTATCCAGTAACAATCCCATGCATTTTCCCGGAAACCCATTTCAGAGGATTTTTATTTATTTATTATAAAGGACATTAGTTGAAAACCTCATCCACAAGCATGTAAATTTGATTTCTTTTCCAAAAACCAAGTTTTTCCCCTTCTCTAGAAAATTAACCAAAAAGAAAAAGCATCACCTTCAATCCATTCTGAACCCCCATTAATGCTAATTTCTACCATTATTAACTCCTCCATCAAAGATAAAAGGTGCTATTATTCATTCTATTGTCTAGTGCAGATGGCCTAATATGACAAATTTTTTGTTGGCTATGATGTTGAGCTCAATCAAAAGTTTCTCTTCTCTCTTCTGTCCTCAAAAGCGATAACTCTTTTCTCCAAAAATCTCTTATTATATTTATTAGGGGCAATCGTCTTCATCTGAGAAGAAGCTCTATACTCTTGCCCGAATACAGAGGCCAATCATTTCCGGGGGCTTTTACCGCTAGGGGAGAAGGGATCAACTGCGCCAGGGCGATAGACGGGTTCTCAGTTTTCTAGGGCAGTGCGGTGCTCTGCGTGACTGCTACCCGTATCAGGCTAGTTTTGTTAAATTTATTTTTCGGATTTATATGCATGCCAATAAGTTTGTTTTTAACAACATTTTTAAGGCCACATGTCCTTATCTACCTCAACCGTTATATATAATTACTAATTAGTTGGGTGTTTAGGATGCAAAGCTCCATCAGCAATAATAAGTGAACTGGTCGCTTGTTGGTTACGGTCAAAGCAAGACTTAAAACAGTATATTCCAAATTTACAATTTATTATTATTATTATTAAAGAGAAGAAGACTTACCAACTCCCCTTAGCTGCGATTTAGAATCCAATAATGTAGTTAGCTTAGAATAACTTCATCCTTCTGTTCCACATGGATCATTTATAGTAATTCAAATCCGTGTCCTTATTAAGCTGTTGCCGCTGCTTTAAACATAGCCTAAAAATAACATTATAGAGCAAAGCTCAGTAGCTCAGCTGCTGCAGTTGGACACGCGTCAACCAATCGAGAGGTCAAGAATATTCTTATACTCGGTTGCTTCCACAAAAATACAAACCAACAGCACTTGTTGAGAGCTGCAGACATAATAATAATAACAATAATAAAACAGGTAACAGCTGAAAAAATAAGCTTAAATTACGAACCAAAAGTATAAATAAGAATCATGATGGCATACAATCTTGGCTTTTATAGTCTCTTATAATCCTCTTCTCTCAAATTCCACAATAGAATCCCAAATGGAGAGAAGCAGAAGTGCTCATTCAAGCAGTAGCAGCAGAGGAAGCAGCAGCACAAGAGAAAATGAAGAATATTTTGAAAGAGTTTATGTTGCCGTGAAAAAAGAGCTCAAGGATGGGAAATCTACCCTGCTCTGGCTTTTACAGAACGCTGACAGAGAGAGGAAGAAGATCGTGATCACTCATGTTCACATCCCTGCAAACATGATCCCTTTGAGTATGTACTCATACCTAATTCTTTAAATTTCTTGCTTTAATTATGAGAAAATTGCTGAACATAGTTAAATGATGCATGTTGTGTCGCAGAGTGGGAGGAACCCATTTTTGTTGATTTTGTAGAATTTAGTGAATACCCGTGATTAGATAGTCCCTGTATATCTCATTTAAGCTGCTTGCTTTTTGGTTAAATCATCGGAGGATGCCTGAAATGCCTTCGTGGGGTTTATACTTGATGATTGATTAAGATGCTGGCTGGTATGAAGGTTTCACTTCACCTAAGAGCTGTAAATGATGTCACTAGTTTTTGCCTTTGATTTGTTTAATTGATATATACAGATGCCCATTAAACTGTTCCAATGATTCTGTTGATAATGGCTTGAATTTGGCCAAACATCACGGGACCAATTTTGTTTTGAGAACACAAAGTCTGACTTCGGGTTATTATTGGAGGTCGCTGTCGAGTCATTATCAAGTCACCTCTTTTCACTTCTCAAATCAACTTTGTTCAACAATTGCGGCTGCAGAAAAAATTTTGTGGAAGGTCGTTGTCATTGATCACTTCGGGTTAAGAAAGACTATATTGATGTGACCCCCTGTTGATTTGAAGAGAGATCTCATTCTCTCTTAAAACTCTCAGTGTGTTATCAACCCAGAAGTAAGCTCTCAAAATTTTGTACAAGTGTTGAAACTCAGAGTGAAATAAAATTAAGCCCCCGATTTCCGTGGACGTAGATCAATTTGATCGAACCACGTAAACATTGTGTGTTTGTGATTGTTCTATTTTCTGGTTTTGTGTTTAAATTATCCCAACAAATTGGTATCAGAGCTTCTTGGTATAGGCATCAAAAATTACCGATAGGTCCCCGCACGCGGCTCAAGACAAAGAGAAGATGATGAACGTCACTATTCGAGTTACAGGAGATTGTTTGACAACGACATACACATGAAGTGAGTCGACGGGTTAGACGAAGCAACGGAACTTCGGAATAACGGAAACAAAAGCTGATCGGGAGCCCTGCGTCGTTTACGAAAGGCGGAACACCCCTCGTATCTCATTTATTCAACGTATGATTCAATCATGGGATCCTGTAGATCTCCTCGTCGGCTTTCCAATGCATCTTGAATCACGTAAATCCGAGTTCGGATGAGGAAAATACGACGAATGCAAAAAAACAGAGCGCAAAACGGCAGTCTCAGCTTAAGCTAAGACACCCCGAGGTGTCTCGACCCAACTGAGACACCCCAAGGTGTCTCGGTTTGACCGAGACACCCGACACCCAAGGGTGTCTCGGCCTCGCTGAGACGCCCGAGGGTGTCCGTAGCCCTAAAAAGTGTTTTTTTCGCTGATTGTGCAGTTTTAACCGCCTAGATTCCCCCGGAGCCTATAAATACAGCTCCAGGGCCTTCATTTTTTCGAATTTTGAACTCTCGAGCGTTGGCGAAGCCCTGTCGGATTGAGGACTGAAGAGCCACAAATTTCATAGAGGAGGAGGAGACTTCAGCGGATTCTTTGGCATAAAGAAGAGGAGTTCGTCAGATCTGCAGCCCGGTTCGTCCCTTAAGATTACCCCGTTGCGATAATTTTAAGAAGAGCAATTATCTCGCTGTTGTCGAGATAAGCGCTTCGGCTTCTTGATTCCTTTGCGAATCGACGAAGCTCTGCCTAATTTTTCAGCAATCAGATCTGATCGGCGGTGATCCACGGATATCAACGTCCCCGTCACAGGCAAAGATCCCATGCAAGCAGCGGGCGATAAACACCCGTTGCGTTTGTTTGAAGAGAGTTGTATTTGTTTTATTTTATTTTCATTGTGTAAGAAAGTCTTATAAAAAGATTAATTTTACTTTGAATCTGTAATCGATAAACGTGTAATGGATTCAGCAATGAAGAAATCAACTTTCACCGTAAACAAGCTGGCGACCACAGTAGGAGCCAACAGCTTTGCTGCCGAAGGTGTCGTGCCGCAGCCAACGATCAAGATCCCCGTGGCTGAAAAGATCGAATACGAGTTCGACCAACAGAAATTTGAGGAGTACGTCTCCTCCTCCTCTTCCAGCTCTGCCTGGGCTCATAAGTGCAGGAAGGTCTCCTCCTCCCGGAAAATCCGTCGATCTTCAGATCCGAAGACCCAAGAAGCCGATCTCTCCACTATCGCTGCTGCAATTGCACCTTGCAATAATCCACCGGCGTCCAATGAAGCCGGATCTACAGATCTGAACTCCTCCTCGATCAAGGAGTCAGCTGCTGAAGGCGCGTCAATTTTATCAAAGAGAGCACGTCAAAGGCAACGCCAACGCCTCGCGTGCTAATTCGCCAAGGCTTTGGATCAGGTGGACGGACTCCGTTACCAAGCGGATTTGAAGTTTAGAAAGCGCCAAGAGGCTAAGTTATCGCCACAACAAGCATCGGGATCCTCCTCCCAACCCCCAATTTACAAATGGGTTCGGATCAAACGAACACGTTTGACTCTCGAGGAGCGCATCCAGAAGCGCCGTGCACTTCTTGCGCATGCCCAGATCTTTATACGTAAGGCACGAGAATTGCAGCGGGAAGAGGTGGTCGAGAAACCACCAAGATCTAAGCAGGTTTGGGTGCCAAAGGAAAAAATAATGTCTCTACCCAAGAGACACCAGTCGTGTCTATCATTCGATTCCAGATCCGAGATTTCTCTCCAGCCTTCGTCAACTTCAGATCCCGCTCCTATTGCTCCTGCACCTCCGATGAGGCCCTACGACAGCGTGGACCTCTTCAAATCCAGAATTCCATTAAAGCATCTCCTTGGTTCTTTACCCGAAGATCAAGGCAATGCGCCTGTTAAGGAACGCTTGGGACCGTTGGAGGAACCCCGAGCGAACATCCAGACTGGGGGTCGTACGCGACCTCCTAACAAGTTGATTCCTGTAATCGCTCGCTTGGGGGTGCGTACAGAAGGCCAGGAGCCCGTTAAGGTTTTACCCTTAGAAAAGTGTGATTCCAAACGAGTGACTCCTGCAGACGCCAACAAGGCACTGTTTACTCAGAAGAAAACGCGTCAAGCAGAAGAATGCGTTATACCTGAGAATTCATGTAAACGGCCGGTAGGTTACTCTGACCGCAACGTCGATGAGTTGTACTATCAGGCTGGGGGTACGAATAAATCTCGAAAGAGAGGTACCCGGAAAGCAGACTCTCACTATCCGTGTACCAAAATTATCGGGGTAATATTATCGGCGTGTAACTACCCCAGGACCACTCTACAGTTAGTCTCGGTATTTAAGAGGATCTCCGCTGGAGTATCAAAGCCTAAATCAAGATATTTTCGCAAAAAACGATCGGTTGTTCAAGATGACGAACTCGCAGCAGTTACTATCAACGTGGTCGATAAGGGGAAGTCTCTGATTAGTTCAAATATTTCCAACCCTAATTTCACTCCAGGAAGAAGAGTCAATTCGGGGATAGCCTAACTACTGTCTCGGCTCCAGTTAGAAGTCGTCGGGCCTGAACAACCTACAGTCACCACTAACATGGTTGATAAGGGAAAATCGACTCGACCTTCAAGTTCAGACCCCCTCATTTCGCATCGTCTGACTCGGCTACGCGCGGGAACTACTAGACGCAGGGACTATCTGAGGATGAATAGAGGACTATCCTTAGACGATGAAGCGTCAGACGCTTGCTCGGCAGCCGCTTCAGAGGCTACTGTATCTAGTCCCGGACAATCCCGTGAAGTGTTTATGATTAACACTGAGGAAATGACCAAAATGGTTGAGGATGCTCTAGCCAAGTAGAAGTAAGCATTCAAAATCGAAATGGAAATGACCATGCAGGAGATGAGACAAATGCACGACCAACAGATCCGAGCCTTGTCGAATCAGATAGTTGAGTCCAGCCGTCATGACGATTTCAGCCAAGCAGCTAGCGATTCAGATGTGGATGAACACTTCAATGCTGATAACCCCCCTGTTGATCGAAATGCTGGGGGTGGTCCCGCCAAAGATAAAAATACCGGGGGTGACCACATTATTCCTCTCAGAAATCGTCCAAAACATGATACAGACGAGGAAGAGAAGATGAAAGACCTCGAGAGCAAAATTAACGCTCTAATGTCTGCTCGAGAGGTAAAGAAGACCGGCATTCCGTGTCCTTACCCGAAAGAGTAGGATTCGATCCCGTATCCGGCGAAGTTCAACCTGATCAACTTCACGCCGTTCAACGAGAAGGGCTCGCCTACCCAGCATTTAATATACTTTAAGTCTCACTTAGGAATAATCTCTGGGAATGAACCTCTAATGGTTCGGTCATTCGTTGGTACTCTTCGCGGAGCAGCCTTCGATTGGTATCGTCGTCTTAAACCGGGGAGTATCAGCAGTTAGGATGACATGGAGGACATGTTTCTGACAAACTTCTTCGACGACGACACCGAGATTTTAATCGGTACACTATTTGACGAGAAACAGAAAAACGGAGAGTCGATCGAGAACTTCGTTAAAAGATTCCGGAACAAAGCAATGAACTGCAGATATCCGGTCAGTGAAGACTTCATCCTTGAGACTTGTCATAATAATCTTTCATTGGACATCCTCAAAGCTATGGGAATGGCACCGCCAAAGACCTGTAAAGATTTGAAAGTGTTGTTCGCGTGGAAAATCGTGTTCTTCTTCATTGAGGATTCCATTACAAACTTTGAAAACAACTTTATGCGTTTTACAAATATCCGGTCTTTTTATAAGAGTCGGTTACAATGGAGATCGAAATAAAGAAAGAAACAAAAAATTACAACTTTCCTTTGAACAGATCGCGAGCTCCTGTTATTCGGTCACTCGCTTTACGGGTTCTTCGCCTGCGCCGGGGTTGATTACCGTTGACCACCGCGAGATCTGGATCCAAGCAGATCTACAACGTATTACGGGTATTATCCCACCAAGGAGATAATAGCCGGGAGGGATCGTTTCGCCAAGGAAACGACCGCTCGAATCTCGGGATCTAAGAACCAAGCTTAGATCCGGAGTAGAACGATGTAGATCTGAGGATTAGCTTCTTCGAACTCCTGCCTTGTTTGTCGCGGGTGCTCGCCGAAAACTGAATCCGAGGGTCCAAGCTTCAAGCCTTCACAATTCCGAGTTGAGATGACAATCCGGCAGAGTTTCGGCTCTTTAGAAGTTCAACCAAAAGTCCTCCAAAA
>BQKN01054023.1:15041-33251 GCA_022839385.1 Asparagus kiusianus | reverse complement strand
GTTAGGGACTAAAGTCCCACATCGGGTAGTATGGGCTGCTTGATGGGATATTTAAGTGACTTGGTTCTTCCCATTTCACATCTAGCTTTTAAGGGTGGGTTCCCCAAGTTCCTTGAATCCTCACAATTGGTGAACATTCCAGCTTTGTTTCTGGTCATGGCTGAACCTGTACAAACTCAAGAAGATAGTTGAAGGAAGAAAACAGAGATAGTGGAGATAGAGTTGGAAGAAAAGATGAGTTGAGACTAGAATTTAGGAGAAGAACAGAGTTCTGATTTCATTCATGATCCTTGATACAGTTTACAACTTCTTATTTATACACTGACTTCAGAACAAGGGAAGAAAGGAAAACAGAAATGTGCACAAACAGAAAAACAGAATCAGTTAACAGTTTGTAACTGAGCTAGAACATTTATTATAGAGTCCCTTGTAATTCAAAGATTTTGCAAGTTAGCCCCTAGCTCTGCGTATCAGTCCAAAGTCTCATGTATCAGTCCATGTTCTTCACCTCAATTGACAGGTTCCCACATTCCGTCCCTGGCAATATATGAAAAAATTGAGAGGAGACAATCAAGTCAGTTGTTCATCATATATATATATATATAAGTACCTTCTTTTCATCACAAATAATTTTTTATATAGTTTTTTTCTTTTTCTATGACCTCTTTTGATATTTTAACTCAAGGTTGTGCATTTTAAACTAATTTTTTAGGTTAATCAGGCTGGGAAGTTATTCAAATCTATAATGGCCCAATTTTTTTTTGACTATTTTATATTTAACAAAAGGGAGTATTTACAAAGTTTTGATTTAATTCTACTTAATATGTTGAATTAAATTAAGACATTATTGAAACATATTTCATGAGTTAAATATGAGATATGGACTGAATACTAAAGAGATTTGCAATTATAATCCTCAGGGTTATTAGAGTAAAGAATAATACTTGTAAATTGGTCCATAGGCTGTATATACCCTTTAATTTTTTTTGGTAAATGAAAAAAATTTATTCATCACCAATATAGAAATTTTGTACATATCAAGAATCTCATGTACATATGAGATATCTATATAACCTGTAACTAAAGCTCACTAACAGAATCATATATGCACAGAGCTTAAAATTTGTATAAAGCTAGAAAACTGTCAGACAACAGCAACTCTCAACCAAGCTTCCCTTATATCACCAATCATCTTAAGACCTTCGTCTCTGTCACCTGCATACCAGCAGCCAAAAGTGAGCATGAAACACACTTATCCATCTACACTTATCCATATACCCTTTAATTTAATTTACAGTTTCTTTTCTTTTACTGAGTTAAATCTCTAGACCAAGAATTTCATAGGAGAAACTAGCTAGAGATAGAAGGAACAACAGGAAAAACCACCCTACAACATAGAAGAGTGAATCTTTGCTTGCTTTTGATTGAAATTAACTTGGTTCTTTCGATCTTATTTTCATTTGATTCCATGCTATAAACCCTAGGATTCTTTTCCTATGTATTTCATGTTCATTGACGATATATACTTGTTTAGCAATAGATCACATGTAGCTAAACCCTAAATGAACACGTTTAACATATTGAAATTGACAAAACATGCATGAAAACACTTTATCCCTAGTTCTCTCTTGCTATCATAACTTTGACTGTATGAGGCATGGTCCAAACTATGTTATATAGTTCTTTACATAAGTGAAAGAACAAAGGAGAAGATAAGAATTGAAACTGCAAAGAAACAATAGCACAATCAATCAAACAATAACAATATTGCAAACAATTAAACAATAATCATGAATTAGGGCTAAGATTAGAGAGCCTAGAGGCTAAAAGAGGATGGCATCAAAACCCAAGACAAGTGTTTTCTTGCGTAATGTTTTTCTTTTAAAGATTTTGAATTGTGGGTTTAAGAGATCTCATTCTCATATTGCTTTTGATCTAAAAGAGATTTTGAATGAATTAGTTTCGTATTTTCATGAGATTTTGTTAGGAGGATCTCTCTGAGAGGTGCCATGCTCTCTTTCAAGGAGCATGACCCATTGTTGTAGATTAAGTTTAACTTTGCAAGATTAAGTATTTAATCCATGTTTGAATGTGATTTTTGTGGGTTTTAAGTATTTTATGATCTCTGTAGTTCTTGGATATTTTTATTTAGTTATGAGTGAATTGGATAAGGGGTTGTCCCTATTTTTTGGTTGGATTGTGAGCTCGAGAGCTCTAATGGTGATTTTGAATATACTTGATCATTTAGTGCATAACTTGATGGAATATATTTCTATTGGTAGCAGAAAACTTAGATTGAAGTTGATTTTTTATTTGGTTTTGAATTGAGGAAGTTATTAGTCAAAAATATTTTGAAACTCATGAAATAAAATAGATGATTAAGCAGTTGCTTAGTCAAAGTTCTTGATTTATGTTCGCTTTATCAAGAGCATGATATATCTATGTTTAGATTTAAGTAAAGCTTGTTGTGCTATGTTATTGTATAGTGTTTAATCGTATGATTTTTTCATATTATGTTATGTTATGCCAATGCTTCGAATCCATGGACATTATGCATGTTGGCCTAGATAATATCTTCAACTTTTGTTTGCTCAGTTAGATATCATGAAACTTGGTCATATGGGTATGCATGAGTAGGCCCAATAAAGTGATATATACATGCTGATGATGACTGCTTATGGTTGGATACTGAGTATGTCCCTCATAACACTAAATCAAGAATATTCTTTGTTTGAATCAAGAAAGTTCTTGGGTTGGGATATATTGCGACTGTGCATTGAGGCTCATGACTCTCCATCACAAAAAACTTGATCAAGTATAAACTATGATAAACTAATAAAGAGATCATGTATCAGCGTGTATCAAGTCATGATGACTTGCTGGTATTTGACAGGCGTGTTTCATCTGCTTTAGGAATCCAGTCGGAGAGGGCACCCCTATGATGGATAGTCTCTATGAATTGAGTAATTTGATGCATAACATATCACGTATAACCAAGTAACGAAAAAGTTCACGTGGGTTAATTAATGAGAGGAATTTTAATATCTCATAGATAATGTGTAACCTAGGGTTGTGTTTGATCGCTAATGCCAAATGAGTCTATGTACGCGAACCAAGTAAAGTAAGAATCAAAGTAACATTCCCAATGGGTATACCAAACATACATTATCCGTGAGAGATTTCCTTAAAATAATATTAAGTAAACTTTGAGACACACACTACCCTTGCATCATATGCAAGGATCTAGGTCCACTCTCGTTTTGTGATCTCTGTGCTATTGCTATTGCATTTTTGGCTGTTTGATAGTTCTATTTTATGATATGGATTTTGATATGCATAATTCTTGTTCATGAAAAAAACTTAAAGTTATATAGTAATATATTCTTTTCTTTCGATTGTATCAGTTATGCATTCACGATACTTGTTACATGTGCACAAAGTACTTCTTTATTTTACTATATGCTAGACGACATCCTAACTGTCCTTGTTTGCACACAAGTGGCAAATCCAAACATGTCACCCTTGCTTTTCAAGAATCCCAAACTCTAGTGACCTTTGGTAGATAGGGTTCCATAGACCAGGTTACTAGTTGGTATATCTAGTTTCTCTTTTAGTTTCCCAATTGTCAGACTCTTATATGTAGTGACTCTAATGTAGCTAGTCATTTTAGTTGTTATTCTAGACTTGTATGGTCGTGCGGCTTTGTTATTATATTTCCTATGAGGATGACATTTATACATTTATATTAGACTCGCGATATCCTTTATATTATTTAGTATATGTGAAACTTGTTGTTTACTTTATTGTGTATGCTTTGGTTCCACCGAGTACTTTGTACTTGCTTTCTTCATTGTATTTCAATTCTTTGCATTTGCGAGTATATACGATTCTTTGATTCTATCCTAGATATGGAAGATAAGATGTATGTACTGATCTTTATAGTAAGCTTAGGTATATGCTTTTTGGTGGTGTTTGGCCTACTTTTGTATGTTGTCTAGTCTAGTCACGTGCCACGTAGTGATTTTGTGACTCGGGGTGTGATAATATTTCTTTTTAGTATCAGAGTCTAAGGTTTCTTAGTACATACATCCAAATACGTGATAATATTTCAAAAAATTTATATATTTCCTCCCACTTGAGTATGTATTCTTTGATCCCTATGTGAGTCTCCTTCTTGCCTATTATAGGTTGAAGGTGAGATCTGTTCATTCCTTTCCATTAGTTAAAGTAGTCTTGAGTCAATGTAGTGTGAGATTATCAATGCCCTGGGACATATGTATCGTGCTATAGTCGAGGATGTTATGTTAGGAAAGGTCAAAGAGTGGGAGCTCTGGGCTCTTTTGACTGCGTAACCTAGCACCATTTAGGATCTACACTGATTGCTCACGTCATCCCGAGTAGACCTCATTATGGAGAGGTACCCAATGAGGTATGAGTATGGAGGTCCCAATACCACCTGGCAATTGAGGCAAGTGATGACACTTGTGATTAGACATGCTATTTCTGCTAGATTTGATGTCCAATCTTAGGAAGCACTAACCTGTGCAAGACTCCATCAGTAACATGAGGCTTTAGGTCTGTGCTATGCGTGTGGAAAGTTAGGACACCTTCTCTCTATTTACCCCTTCGTGCTCCGACGCCTATTCTAGAGCTGACCCTAGAGGAGGTGTTAGCTGATTTGTTGTCTGAGAAACAAATAGGAGAGGGCCAGGCCTAAGGAGTACCTCTAGTATTAGAACTGGCAAACTAGATCCATTGTCCTTATAGAACTCAGATACATGCAACTTTAGATCATGGGGGTAAGTAAACTCATCATATAGTTTCGTATCATTTGCATTCATTCAAGTCCACTGCATTCCATGCATTCTTTCACATCAAGCTTGGAATATTAGGATTGCAACGATCCCCAAAATATAACGAGGTGGGGCCTTAGAGGTATATAAAAGTCAGGCATGATCCGACGGCAAGATGGAGGATCAAGTTGCTTAATTCTTATATATGCTAATGTGCAATCAATAATATCAAGAGCGCGATAAAGCAACAGAAATCTACAACACCTTAAAAAACAAGGTTGATAGCAGAATCTACAGCATACGAACTTTGTAAGAAAAGCTTAAGGAACAATATTACACTGCAAAGTCTTAAGTAGAGTTATTATACATCATTAAATATTCAACATATATATATATATATATATATATATAGAAAATCCCAAAAAAAAATAAATACTTCAGCGGAAACACTTGAACTAGTAATTCTTTGTCGGGATTTACAATCCCCTTGCCACATACTTCATCACTACCTGTGGATGGATGTAGAAATAATAGGGGTGAGTTTAAGACTCAATAGGCAATCATAATAAAATTCTTAGGTACTGTAGGCTGTCTAAAAATCATAATAGATAGCTGATCCCTGTCAAACCTTAACCAACAAGTCTTGACTAAGAAGGTTACAATCAGACAACTTTCATGTTAATAAATGAAGTTGCAAATGGAGGGCTTTGTACATAGACCGAGAGGAGTTATACTTCAATGACCCTTCCGACGACTAACGAAAACTCTATTCAGTAGCCTTTACCATTAACTGTGAGAATTACAATCTAATGACTTTCACACCTCAAAACAGCTAAAGCAAAGACTACTGAACAATAGTCTTTGTAATGCTCTACAGAAGAAGTTACAAGTAATTAGCCCCTTCTAAACGCAGAATTCACCTTTGCGTTTCAGTTTTTGAAACACAGACGATCCCTGCGTTTTCGACCTTCGGCAAACGAAACGCAATCGGCCCGTGCGTTTTTAATCTCCAGCAGATACCCAACTCTGTGTCTCAAGTCTAAAACACAGAGTTACGACTTAGAATGCAAGCGACCCCTGCATTTTCGATTCTCAACAGGCACTCAACTCTGCGTCTCAATTCTAAGACGGAGAGTTAAGGCTTGTAACGCCAATTTAACCGTTTGACTTGTTCAAACACAAGCTGAATGGCCTCAAAACCGTTTATCCCATGTTTTGAGGGATTCTTGCCTACGTTGGAGTGGATTTAGGGGTTAGTTACACCCCTTATTCCCCTATAAATAACCACATTACTCAACCGAGTAAAGGGTTGGATTTTTTTAGATTGGATCATCCACGGGATCAGCTAGAGGGAAGTTCTTGGCAACAAGAAGATCTTGGAGCATCCACCAGCAACAAAGAGTCTGAATACTTGGTTTATTAATCGATTATTCGGTTCAAATAACTCTTTTTCACAAGAGTTTGACACTCGTTATGAGTTACAAAACTCGTTTAAGAGTTCTTAATCAAGTTTGCTATGCAAGTTAGTTGTTCCAGCAAGATAAGACGTTCGGGTCGTGAATGAAGAGCAAATTCGACGCGAGCATTCGAAGGAGGCACTCCATCGCCACCGTGAAGAATCCAGAATTAAACAAAGAGGAGAATTCAGATCAATTCTCTTCTCTTTTGTAATCGAAAATCCAAATTGTAATTGAGATTGAGAGATTTGTAAACATTTTTTCTAAGCGGTTAGAGAGAATAAAACATTCAATTCTTTTATTTTTCATTTCACAAATTTTTCACCAACCAAAAGATGGCGACTCCGCTGGGGACAAGCTTCTCTGACGAAGAGATGGTGGCGCAATCCGATGTTTATCTTGCTGGTACAACTGTCGAAACTCTCGTTGTAGAGTTTGATCAAGCCAAATATGAGGAAGCCCTCTCATCTGGATCATTTAGCCCCAAGGCTAGACGCAATGTCCGCAAGATCTCTAAAGAGATCAAAACTTCAATTGTTGTTGGAATGCCAAAGAAAGGCCTCTCCATTGGCCAAGACTTATCAAACAGCCCCTCCTCTAAAGGAGTGGGCTTAGCCTCTGCTAAACTTGTTCAGCAAGTTAAAAATCCCACACCCGCATCAGAACAATGTGTAATGGGTCGTAAAAGGCCTATGACGGAGGAAAGTTCGATCAACACCGACGGTGTTGCTACTAAGGCGTTGAAACAAGCCAAGAAGAATGCAGCTCGAAGAAGGAGAAGATCCATACGACGAGCGCATCTGCGAAATAGCCAAAGTCTGAACCAACACGAAGGTCGCGTTCTCGAGCCTCTGCCTGAGTGCTGTATTTTTGCTCCTGAATACACACTTCGTAGTAATGAGCTCAATTACGAGCCTCATGTAATACAACTTAAATGCGACCCTCAGTAGCGCATTATTCATCCAAAACACAATCCTCAGAAAAGCGTTTTTAAAGATAAACACACACTTCATGAGTGCGTTCAATCAAAACATGACCCTCAAGGGTCTTTTCACCAACCAAGCGCAACCCTCAGGGGTGTGTTCAACCAAAACACGACCCTCAGAGGTCTGTTTTATCAACTAAATGTAGGCCTCGGCCTAGTGTTTGCAAATCCAAACACGACCCTCGCGTTTCTTCTCCAGAACGTGATGTGGTCCACCGAGTTCATGGGAGTCGACATGGGTTTAAAGTTCATGTCTGACAAGAACCAGTCTTACTCACTTAAGGGCAGGGGTTCCATCTCCGTACTCACGATCGGTGGAAGATTCTTTATCCCAAGTCTCTGACTTGTGAGAATTACTATCAAGAGGGAGACCTGCTCAACAAACAGCTCATTCATGCCAATGTGAGCGGCTTATTTCTACAGCCCTCTCAGAGTATCACTGTTGTGCGTCCGCGCCTCGACAATCAGTATTTGACAGATTAACAAATGTCGTCAGGCCTGCCAAGCGACGACGTCATCATAAGAAGAATATTTCTAAAGCCGAATATCCTGAAGTCACTATTAACGTGATCGACAGAGGGAAGGCCTCAGCTCCCAGTTCTGACGAGTCGGAGAGAAGTCATTCCCCGACTATCCGGGAAATTTGTGACGAGTTCGAAGGAGTATATCGGCACACTTGGACTCGCACAAGAGCTATCCGCCTAGTTAACTATCAAAGATTAGCTAGGAGGATTGCTTCAGATGATGAACATTCAGCAATTGTGGATTCTCAATCCTCAAGCTCCATCGTGGTATGTGAGACTCCCGTTTACATGACCAAAAACTCCGACGACTTAGCAAAGAGAGTTGATGAACATCACGTCATACTCTAGGCACAACAAGAAACACTTCTCCAAGTGAAGGAGATGTTTGCTCAGCTCCTTGCAGAAAGAGGCTAAAAGCCTGAATCTTCCCGGAGGACAATTTCAAAGGGAAAACAGAAGGCACATGAGAATTCGGAACGTGAAACTCACAACCTAGAGTCTTCATTTGAAAATGAGAAGGAGATGAAAAGAGAACCAAATCCTCAATCATCTAAGGTCGATGAACTAGAGGCTCACCTCAATGTAATCGCCAACAGAAGCGAGCTTCGTGAAGAAGGGGTAGTGCGGCCTTATCCTGCTGAGTGGGATACAGCTCCCTATCCATCGAAATTTAAGGCCCTAACCTTGCAACCTTTTGATGACACAGGATCACCAAACCAACACATTTACTATTTCAAGTCACAGACTAGAGATGTGGTGGCAAATGACGCTATCTTGACCCGTTGTTCATCGGTACCCTTAAAGGAGTTGCCTTCGAGTGGTTTATGAAACTACCTGCTGGATCCATTAAAAAATGGGTAAATCTAGAAAGGCTTTTCTTAGCCAGGTTTTTTGAGGATGATTCAGAAGTGTCCGTCCAAACCCTTCTTGCCATCAAACAAAGGAAGGGAGAGTCCATCAAAACTTACATGGAAAGATTCTGCAGCATGGCATTGCGATACCCATCAGTTATGACCCAATCTACTTTGGTCGAAACTTGCAGGCATAACTTGCAGACCAAGCTCCTTGCTCAAATGAAGGTGATGGAATATCACTCCTAGAGACATTTGGTTTCATAAGGAGAACAAGCTGAAGAAATCGTTACTCGGGTCAAGGTTGAGGAAGCTACTCAACCGAAGAAGCAGCAACAACGCAACCAGAATAATGCTCCGTGGTCCAAGGGAAAAGAGACTTTGGCTACCGATGCTAGCACACAGGCATCACTGCCAAGCAGGGCAAGGTAGCGAATCAGCAGAGAGTGCCCAAGTAGTTCTCGCTCAAAGAGGAGCATGTGGACACTTTGTCCTCGTTACTCCGGAAGAACAACAAATTGCATCTTCCAGAGATAAGGAAACCATATGAGGCAGGAAAAGTCGACGACCCTAACTACTACCGTTATCATAGGTTTCTGGGACATCCTACCAGAAAATGTTATGTTTTCAAGAATATCCTGCAAAAATTAGTGAATGCCAATGTACTTACACTGAAGCCTGAGCAGAAGACCGTATCCACTAATTTAATAGTGGTCTAGTTCGGTAATTTTCCTCCAATGACAATTACAGATGGATTTCTCCCCATCTATAAAGGAGAAATGCACATAAAAAACGCTGATTTACATGGTCAGCAGGACAGGGGGTTGGTACCCCTCACTACCTCCAAAGGGGAGATTATGTGGGTCCATCCCGATCTTGTTGAAGATCAACAATGGATAAATACCTCATCCAAAAAGACAAGAAGCAAGGCTAAGTCATCCAACATGAGTAGCCCCTCCATTAATGAGAATGATGATCATCTCAAACATCTCATAGACTCAGAAGAAGAGAGGATCGTTCTTGCAGCATACCCAGGAGGTAACCCTGGCACCCGATCAGGAAAGGCTTACCTGAAAGACTATGATTAGAATGTTCAAGAAGTAGAAGAACAACATCAAGACGCTGGGGGTTCTATTCCTCAAAAGTCAATTGATAAAGGAAAGTAGAAAGAAACCCGATACAATAAGAACCTTTCTCAGTAACCTGGTGAATCGAGCACTCCTTTCCGATTCAACGTCTTGGTGCAATTGGCCAATATACCGGCTAGGATTACCAAGCTTCTATGATTGTCTAAAACTACCAAAGAAGCTCTAATTGAAGCTTTAACGAACACAGAAAGATTTATCACGCAGATTACTCAGACTCTTGAAGCTTCTGAAGCCCAATCTTACCTGCAATGTCTGCAAGCAGCAAGAAGTCTACTATGCATATCGTTCACTCAGGATGATATGCAGGTCAAGCATAAGCATGACAGACCTTTGTACTATACAGGGTACGTTGGGTCCTCAGAAATCAGTCATGTCCAAGTTGACCCAGGTTCAGCACTTAGCATCATGCCTTACATGGTCATGCAGGTTTTAGGGATTCTCATGTAATAGTTGAACACTACCCAGACCATCATCTTCGGTTTCAATGCCAACAGTACTCGACCCCTAGGGAAGATCAAGCTAAGGTGTTAAATCGGAGATCTCAAGTCTGAAGTGACTTGTTATATCATAAACGCGGACACGTCCTACAATTTATTGTTAGGATGACCATGGATTCATGCAAACCACATTGTCCCATCTATCCTATATCAGGTTATAAAGTATGCTAATGATGAAGGAGAAGTCCGAATCCTAATTGCAGAAAAGTACCATTTCAGAGGGGTAGAAAATTTCCACACAGATTCTATCTTCTACTTAGAATCTCAGGATAAAGAAGATGTTGACAGTAGCAACGAAGCCAACATCGAGCCAGATCCTGAAAAAGATTGTCCATGGGAGTTAAACTTCAATATAATGGGTCAGGTAGAGAACAACAATAATGTACCAAGTGAGGAAGAGTAGTGCATTAATGAATACTTTATTTTGGCATACTTGTCTGATGAGTCATCTAAAAATGAACAAATACAGAATGATACTGATATAGATACCGGTCCATGACACACATTATGTGCTGAGGCATTACTAACATTGCCGATTAAGTCATTCTTCGCTTTAGATGAAGAGGTAGAAGATGCCCAGAAGGCTTTCTTCAAAGTCCCGTCCATAAGGAAAGGGCAGAAGCCGATCCACTTCGGTAAAATTAAACCTAAATTATTCAAACGAAGAAGTTCAGAAGAAGATAATGAAATTCCTCAATTCTATTACTATGAACCCAATTCCATATATCTGATAAAACAAATGGGATATAACTTTAATGAAAAATAGGGTTTAAACTTTAGTAAAGGAAGGTGAACGCTCGTCCGAATGTCTCTCACTCCCGAAGAAAAACCTCCGGATTATTATTAGAAACTAGAAGAGAGGTGGGTTATGTCACAACCCCTTCTCCCTCAGAAAATGAAACTGGTGACTATCTTTGTCAAGACCATTCATCCGGTATATCATCATGGGAATCCGATATCAGCGTTAGACATTTCTTTAAAAGTTTGACCGTGAACATGGTTTTGACTAGTCACCCAGATGAAGATGCAGGGGGTGATAGAGGATTAATTGAATCTACTAACGACCTTTGGATCAAGCGCCTTAATATCTTGTGGGATATGCATTTTGAACAGCGCGAGCCATCCACTGAAGATAAGGTAATTCAGGTGAACATGGGAGATGAATCCGACCCTAAACCAATCTTCATAAGTGAATGCCTATCTCCATCTGAGAAAGAAGATCTTGTATCCCTTATTCAAGAGTACATATTGTCTTTGCCTGGAATTATGAAGATATGTCTGGCCTCGATCCGAAGATAGCCATGCATCATCTCAACATAGACCCGGAAGCAAAATTCGTTAAACAATAACAACGCTGGTTTCGTCCAGAGATCATGGAAGTAATTGAGTTAGAAGTCAGAAAGCTCATAGACTCAGGCTTTGTTAGAGAGGAACAACACCATAACTGGGTAGCCAACGTAGTTCCAGTACCTAAGAAAAATAGTAAGGTCTGAATATGTATAGATTTTTATGACCTTAACGCAGCTTGTCCAAAAGACGAGTTTCCGCTTTCTATCACTGATGTCATGATTGATAATTCCTGCAGATAGGAGAGAACGTCTTTTGTGGATGGATTCTTAGGGTAATCAGATCAAAATGTACCCTGAAGATGAAAACATACCGCTTTCAAAACAAGATTAGGGGTATATTGCTACACAGTGATGCCCTTTGGATTGAAAAATGCAGGCGCAACCTACCAACACATGATGAATGCAATCTTTCACGAGCACTTACGCAAGAAGATTGAATGCTACATTGACGACATAGCAATGAAAAGCCAACACAACGGCAATCATCTCACAGACTTGAAGACAATGTTCGACATCATGCAAACATATCAGCTGAAGATGAACCCGACAAAATCATTCCTTGGGGTATCGAGTGAAAAATTCCTAGAATTTATAGTTACATCCAAGGGAATTTCTCTTGATCCAGAGAAAGTTTGTGCTATCTAAGACATGCTGCCTCCGAAGAATCTCAAAGAACTCAAAGGTTTGTAAGGCAGATTGGCTTACATCTGGAGATTCATATCTAATCTCTCGGAATGATGCCAGATCTCATTATTCTTTAAATGTGACAATAGGGCTATGGCAAGTGCTAGCGGGTCAGCGAAAGCTCTACCACACAAAATGAGGGATGAACGCTCTATGTCGGCTACTACAAATCCAGTAGAGGCTTGTGTTGCAAGACCAAGAACATGACTGATGCTTGGACTGATATTGCTAGCAACATAGACTGTTAAGGGGCAAGAGTCATGGGAAACTACTCTGCTAGGTGTTTCCCAGAGGATATGGGGAAGTGACAGTACTGCAGAGGGACTATCACTTATGACATGAACCTTTGCATCACATTTTGTAGCAGAAGCAACAGCCCCATCTTGAACAAACACATTAGATACCGAAGAAATATGAGAGGTAACTTGTTTTAAAAGTTTAGCAAATTGTGCCCTTGAAATTTTAGAAGCTCCCTCCACAGAATTTCCTCTCATGTGAAGTGGAATACCAAAAAAGCTTTCTAATCTAGTTGCACCATTCTTTTGAAGCTCGGAGGAATCCAAGTTATGAAGTACCTTATCCTTTACTATTACACCACTTCCAGCAAGAGCCCAGTTCGGTCTCGAAGAAAATTCTGAGCCCTCCCTAGGTAAGGTTACAGACTCTGCTTCCTCTGCAGCTTCTGACGTTGAAATTGATATCACTGCATCGGAAGATGGGGAGTTAGCCCAAGAAGCCGCAGCGACCTGAGCAACTCCGATATTACCGCAGTTCCGGTGAGCCTTGTTGCTGAGCTGGCGAGCGAAATTAGGCGAAAACTTGAGGATGAGAGCTGAAGAGAGGCAGTAACTGTTGAAAAATGATGGTTTATTGAAGGATTTTCTCTTTCCCTTGCCTCTTCGATGCGTTAGCTTCCTCTTCTTGGAGAATGAGGTAACTGCTCCTCTTGGAAAATGAGATAACTCCCTCTTCTCCCTGATTTCTTCAAGCTTCTTGGAGCTGCGCTTCTGTTGTGATCACAATGGAGTGGAATTTCGGTAAATTCCCATCGGCCCGAGATTGACTCCCCTCCGACGAGACTCTTGGACCCTTTTCCCAGTTGAATGCGACGGCGGTTTCTTCTTCTTCTTCTTCTTCCTTGCATCAGATGTTGGAGAAGAAAGACCATCACCAACTTCAGGAGATTGATTTCTATTTCTTCGAGGAGGAAAAAGGTCATCAACAGACCCATTTGAAATCTGGGATAGAGGAAGAGAGAATAACCTTCGCGATAGCCTCAAGGACCCCTACAGGTTCTTGATGGGTCTCAACGGCTCAATGAGGCATTTGGTCGAACACATTTGTTAGGTTTTCTTGGAAGAAGAAATAGTTACAGGAGTTGGGGTTTGATGAGAACGAAGACACTTATTGTGCTCGTTGTTGCTGCTGCTTAGATCGCTTCTCATTAGAGTTGACTTCGGCATTGAAGAGAGAGGAGTTGCCTTCGGCATTGAAAGAACACCAGTGAAATCAAACTTCCTCTGAGATTGATGGACGTTTTTAGTGAGATCAAACATGGGTTTTCTTGATTCGCTTCTTGATTCTAAGCTCAAGATTCGCCGATTGTTCCTCGTCTTTGACCCAACGATACCTTGGCCCAGATTCTTAGAATTCCTGAATTCTTGAACCAGAAACAGCAGCTCATCCATTTTTGCAGATGCCTCATCCAATTTTGCAATCACTTGATATTGGGATCGACGCAATTGATATTGGGATCTATCAAGCTTGGACAGGGATCGATCAAGCTTTGACAGGGATCGATCATGCTCTGATACCAATTGTGAAGATCTGAATCCTCTGTTGATTCTCTTGCCTATGTTGCTGGCCATGGCTGAAACTGAAACAAGATTGAATGAGATTGAGAAGAAATTGTAGGAAGGATTAAGGAAGAATGAAGCAAAGGTTGAAGAAGAATGAAGCGAAAGTTGAAGAAGAATGAAGACAAGAATGAGAGTTGAGCAAAAGAAACTTCAGATTTCATTCATGATATTCTTTTGATTTTTACACTTCGTTATTTATACAAAACCCAGAGTTACAAGACTGTGCACGTGCACCAATAGAAAACAGTTTAAGCAGTTGAGCTGGAACTGAACACTTATCACAAAGGACCCTTATTTAACATTCCATTACACATTTATTCCTCCACTTTGCATATTTGCCCTCCTGCTTCTCAATTCTTATGCGTATCAGTCCACAGCACCCAAGTCCTCAGCTTCAGCTTCCAGGTTCTCAACCATGAGACAGACTTCTACAGTCAGGGAGTACTTGGGAAAATTTGAGCAAGCATTAGGATTGTTAGATGATCAACCTTCTAGGAGACACATTCTTGAAAGGTTTATAGGGGGATTAAAAGATGAATTGAGATATGATGTTTCAGCAACTAGACCAACTTCTTTAAAAGGAGCTGTATCTTTGGTAAAACTATTTGAGGATAAGCAGAAAAATGAAAGGAAATATAAGGGTCACTAGAGTTTTTCAAACTCAGAAGGTTCTTCAATGAACAAATCACAAAATCATTCTCTTAAATCTTCAGATCCTCAAGCAGTCAGACCCTTCCATCAGTTTAAGAAATTGACCCCTGAAGATATACAAAAAAGAAGAAGTTGTAAACTGTATCAAGGATCATGAATGAAATCTGAAGTTTCTTTTGCTCAACTCTCATTCTTGTCTTCATTCTTCTTCAACCTTTGCTTCATTCTTCCTTAATCCTTCCTACAATTTCTTCTCAATCTCATTCAATCTTGTTTCAGTTTCAGCCATGGCCAGCAACATAGGCAAGAGAATCAACAGAGGATTCAGATCTTCACAATTGGTATCAGAGCGAAGCTTATTCGATCGACATTGGGCGACAATGTTTTCTCAGCTAGAAGCGAATGCAAAGCTTCTTCAAGAACTCAGGAACTCCAAGAATCCCCTCAGATGTGCAGATCAGGATTCTCCACCAAATCGAATCCTCCTCGTCACCAGTCACACAATGCTCTATCCTATAACGGAGGAAGTGTTGCATCGAGTGTTTTCTCTATATGGGTTTGTAGAGAAGATCGTCATCCTTCAGAAGTCAGCTAGCTTTCAAGCTCTTATACAGTTTCATTCACAGCAAAATACGGTGGAAGCGATGAATTCTCTACAAGGGCGCAACATTTATGATGGCTGTTGTCAATTAGCCATACAATTTTCTAATCCCAGAACTCCAGAGATCAGCAACAGCCTCAGGAATGAGAATGTGAAGTCAAGATCCTCTGCAGTCCCTGCAATTTCTTCTTCAAAGGTGTTCAAGAATTTCATGGCACCAACAGTCCCTACATCTTCAGAAGCTATTGTGCCCCCCTCTCCAAGAAAGAAGAATCTTCAAGAGAGGAATGAGGTAATTAGCTCAGTTTCCGATCCTGTTGAGTTTTCAATGAAGGAAATGGGGATTGGTGTTGAGTTTGAGGATATCATGTCGAAATCCAAAATGGGTATTGGGTTTCAAGAAGTCTTGAGTGTTGGTCGGCTAAGGGTTGGGGAAGGAGATCTGGTACGGAGCTCAGGATCAAGGGAGGACATGGAAATATCAAGGTTAGGAGTTAAAGAATCAAGCAAGAAGGGTTACAATAATGACCCCATTTCTCAAAATAGAAGAGATGTTGATTACAATGGAGAATTTCAGTTATCTCAGAACTCCATGTTCTTGAAATCCATGAGCTCAAATCCTGAGAAGAGCATCTTGATCACCGCTAAGAGTACCTTGGTCTCTGATCAGTCCCTGTTCAACTCCAGTGGTGAAGACTCCAATCTCAATGGTGAAGGCCAAGAAGTGGATATACAAAATCAAATGAATGGTGAATTCCAGCCAGTTCACAGTTTTGCTACCAACAAAACAACTGACGCCAAGGCACAGACTATAAAAGTTTCCAAAGCTGTGAAGGTTGGAGCTTCAAGCATAAAGAAGAAAACAAAGAAGATCCGCACATCTATGACATTTCACCGCCCCAAGACGTTGAAGAAAGACAGGAAACCCAAGTACCCCAGAATTAGCGCACCGTCGACGAAGAAGCTTGGCCATTATCAAATTCTCAAGTACCATTTAACTACTGAGTTTGCTATGAAGAAGATTGAGGACAATAATAGCCTTGTCTTCATTGTTGATATACGAGCAGACAAGATTTCCAAGAAGAAGATCAAAGCAGCAATGAAGAAGATGGATGACATCCAGCCTAAGAAAGTGAATACTCTCATCAGGCCTGATGGTACCAAGAAAACATATGTGAGGCTCACTCCTGAGGGAATCTTGAGGGCCGAGCTTGAGAAAAAAGTGGGTAGTCAGATTTTCAAGGTTGGTTTGTTCCAAACAGTTAAGAATAAATGAGTGGAGATGGGGAAACAATGGGTCTCCAGTAAGGTAAAAAAAAAGGGAAAACAGAAAAAGAAAACAGAGGTGAGGGAAAAGATGAAGGTGAATTGTTTGTTCTATGTGTGCATTGATCAGGCGGAGCGATCAGCGAAGCTCAGTCGGTTAAAGGATGCTGCTATCGCTTTAACAGACAAGCATACGGGTTCTAATTCACTGCCCATGGAGAACTTTATTATGGAGTTTGAAGATCAAAGTGGTCAGAAACTACAGATTGGATCTAAAACTGAAACTGAAACTGATCCTGGGGGAGATATGATGGGAGTAATGCTTCATACAAAGGGTAAAAACCTTATTGAGAAAGAGGAAATCAAAGATGCTTTGGAGGTGCTTCTTATAGCAGAGGAAGTGTTCTCTCTTTATGCGCCAAAGCTAGTTGAGATGATTGATAACATTCCAATACTTCAACTAGATATAGTGTGGGTTTAGTTTCTGCTTAAGAACATATCTTACCTATCAGTGGCAGGAGCTCGTCTGGCAAAAGCTAGAATAGGTTTTAAACGCTCTCATGATAAGGGCTTCACTCGGTCTAGGGCCCTACAATATGGTCGCCATCAAGATCTTACCACATACTTGAGATTGGAGTTCCTCGAAGGAATTGTGGCTTATCATAGCGGCAATCATGAAGAATCTCGCAAAGCATTGAGTTCAGATGAAGCTTTATCACAGTTGATGGGCATGGGCTATAAAGAAAAGGCAGCAAAGAGAGCACTAAAAAAATGGAGAGTGTTGTAGGTTTACTTGTTGAAAAACAAGAAAAAAATGCTGCATATATGATCTTCCGAGGTATGGAGACGATGCACCTTTGTGTACACTATAGCTTGGAGGATGATCCAGTTTTTAGAGGAACAAGTTTTTAGAGTAACATTTGACCTTGAGACAAGGTCAAAATTAAGGGGAGGGAATTGTCAGGGACGGAATCTGCGAACCTGTCAATTGAGGTGAAGAACATGGACTGATACATGAGACTTTGGACTGGTACGTAGAGCTAGGGGCTAATTTGCAAAATCTTTGAATTACAAGGGACTCTATAATAAATGTTCCAGCTCAGTTACAAACTGTTAACTGATTCTGTTTTTCTGTTTGTGCACATTTCTGTTTTCCTTTCTTCCCTTGTTCTGAAGTCAGTGTATAAATAAGAAGTTGTAAATTGTATCAAGGATCATGAATGAAATCTGAAGTTTCTTTTGCTCAACTCTCATTCTTGTCTTCATTCTTCTTCAACCTTTGCTTCTTTCTTCCTTAATCCTTCCTACAATTTCTTCTCAATCTCATTCAATCTTGTTTCAGTTTCAGCCATGGCCATCAACATAGGCAAGAGAATCAACAGAGGATTCAGATCTTCACATATATAAATAGCCAAGAATAAGGTCTGTCCAGTAAATGCAAAGCACAAGAATACTAAGATATCCAGATGGATTTTTATTCTTGGCTTTGATGATACTTGAGGGAAAATAAAATTAACTATAAATGAGGAGATGATCACCAGGTTA
>BQKN01054023.1:0-14941 GCA_022839385.1 Asparagus kiusianus | reverse complement strand
CCCCCCCCCCCCCCCCCCCCCCCCCCCCCCCCCCCCCCCCCCCCCTCGACTGATGATTATTTTTTGGAGTTAGAATTTTCGTGGATTTTTGTTGGTGGATTAATGACGTATGTATATAGGATCGGTGGATTATTAGATAAGGTTAGAAAAAATAAAAAATATATGTTTTTATACTTTCAAATTTCTCATCAACTAATAGTTTGGATAAGATGATAAATTTAGTTTAACTAAATATAATCATTCTAAATTTGAACTTTATCATCATCATTCAAATTTGTCATCAACTAATAATTTAGATGAGATGATAAACTTAGTTTAGCTAAAACTAATCTTTCTAAATATTAATTTTATCATTATCATTAGGATATGATAACAATGTACTATCCAAAAGGGTCAAGAGTGATATTGATTATGGAAAAAATTTCTAAACTCGCTTTTATATATACGGAGTATGATACATAGAATCTGCTAGATATGTAGAAGAAGAAACACAGTTTATCTTAATTCAAATCTTTCAAAAAGTTAATTTTAAGTCCATTAAATTTTTTTAATAAATAAATAGTCTGGAGAAAATTTAGTTTAGGCCCCCAAGTCTCTAATAGTTTATTTTCAAAGTTTAAATGGAATAAGAGCATGTATATTTTATCCCCCATCAAAATCTTCAATATTTTAATCTTATATCTAGAATATTTATATAAATAATGATGGCTTTGGAGAAAATATTTTAATCCAAAGCATGTGAAATATTAATTTAAGTTTAATGTTTTAAGTAAATAAATCATAAGAAAATGTGACTTTCTGGGAATTTGAGACTTTGACCAAAATTAAATCTCAGACCATTAATTTTAAAATCTTAATTTATAGGAAATTTTATTTGCAAATTTATGTTTAGTCGAAAAATTGCCACTGCAATTTGCACTTGAGACCGACATATGAATATGAAGATGGGTATAGAGTGCAATGCACAAGGACCATCCATACTAGTTCCTTCATCATAAGTAATAGATAATTTAATTGAGAATGTGGCCACATCTTTTTACAGCAAAGTCGCTTACAAATTAATGGGACCTTAGAGAGTCATGAGAAAAGGCACTTACACTCTAGTATAAATTCATCAATACTATGTCTTTCTTGTTATACAGTAAGTATCAGGCTGCTGATGGTGCAGAAATGTATGTGACTTTCGGTTCGAACATGGTAGCCATCATCGAAGAATGCATCTTCATAAAGTTCGACTCTCCCTCGTGAGATTCATGATCAATGTTTGCCATGAAATCGAGCGACTCATCGTTGTAGATATCCCACCATTTTGCTACAAGCATCTTGATATCGTCCCTGTCCATGTTCACCTCTTTGCCAGTGTACCTCCATGGTTTTGATCCCTATATTGATTTACAAAAAAAGAGGTACGAATGAAAAAAATTACTATTAATTATAGCTAGATTACTATTGACACACGATTAGAGGAGTGAAATTACTCACCGCTGCACAGTAGTGAACGACTTTAACTTTGTCGAGCTCAACGTTCTCCGGGTGGCGCCAAAGCATGGCTAGGACCAAGTTGTAAACTAGAGGGATTGGCTTGTAGATTTTCTCAAAGAACATGTTCAAGAAATCCTGCAAAAATTAAAGCCCAGAAAATAAGATGTGCGATTATTTGGTAGACTGGGTTTCGTCGGCTTGCTTGAGGCCTTTGAAGTAGAAAAATAATGAGGCCCATAATACTTGGTGTTAATCTATTCACAACAAGGTTTGGAAAGGCTTGCTATCAGAGAGAGCCCATTCACAGGGGCAGAAAATAGTCGACTGTCCCAAAAACTCATACGCTATCTTCTACCCACCTCTTCCAAGAACCGCCTTATATGGGAGAAGCGCTAGCTGGCACTCCTCCCTTAGACAAAGAGATCCCAAATTCGAAGTGTTTAAAATTTCTTTACCTAGATAATCAAGGAACCATCAATTTCTTTCTTAATTTCTAGGCTTACACGCACATAGATCCTGCTTGAACCCTCATAGAAAGAAGAAATTGTTTTTTTGACGAATAGCTGCGTAAAAGCGTGTTCAAAAGTGCTATAATATACACTATAGGAGCCTATATATGTGCAGCTATATCTACCCGTGCGCGCATACGCACAGATAGATATAAGGGTATGCTCGGCACCACACATCAAATTTGGTGTGTGGTAGTGAGATGGTCACTTCTTATCCACTCATTCAGTTATCCAACTCATGCGCACCACTGTGAATGTTGTCCCTCCTTTCAAATAAGTAGATGAGAATGAGTCACCTCACTACCAAGCATCAATTTTGTGCTTAGTATCAAGCATACCCAGTAACCCATATATGTGTGTGTGAATGAGAACAATGTATATCCTTATCGTATAAGGTGATTCCGCCATATAATAATAATGTAACACAATATCCATCAAGTGAATAAAAGAAGAAATTTGATACCTGCTGTGAGAGTAGATCAAGATTTCTCCTCCTTTCTCTGTATAAATTCGATAACTATTTTCTCTCTTGGTAGTGAATTTATTGGTCATCTTGCCCTCGTTAATTACTTAGACGTCGTCATTTCAAGATTTATGAATCCTATGTCATAAATTAACTAGTTCTTCCTAACACGCCGCTATACGAAGCACCTCTTCCTATAAACACGTAGAAGTAAACCGGTCTATATATATTGTAATCTTGTGACATATAACACATTGTCGACGATAATTAATTATTAACTTATACTCAACATGCATAGTAATTTACGCAGGACTGAAGCGTTACGGGCTTGCAAGTTCGTTGATTGGTATATATATATATACCTGCTCAGCGAACGGGGTAGGGGGAGTGATCTTCAGAGTCTCGAGGAGGGAAGCACAAGTTAATCCACTGGGCTCAAACACGAACATCCCTGCATTAAAATAGAGGGGAGGAGGAGATCCCATGTCCGCAGGCCAAGCAACCTTCTCGGGACATTGTTGACAGTATCCGACGGAGTACTGGCGAGAGTGGCTCCATGTTTTCTCACAGAAGCAGTCCATCACTGCGTAGAAGTGTCCATCGGGTGTGTCGAAGAGGTGATCTATGTTCTCATATACTTGGATGTCGGCGTCCAAATATATCATCTTGTTGTACTCTTCAAACTGATCGAGAAATAAGCATAGTAAACCATGATCAAAGATGATGAGATGCTGCATGTGACTGTTTTTTTTAAGAGATACTAATTCTATGTCCCTACATATTTTCATATATATGACTGTGTTGTTTTAGTTATATTGATGATGCACTAGTCTATCAAAACCAGAACTGAAGTGATACTGAATATCAAACAAACATTAACAAAATTAAGAATCTTTATTTTTTTTAAGACAAAATAATTTCGGTTTGTAGACATCAACATCAGATTTAGAGCGTGTTTGGATTTCAATGGGGTTAAGAAAAGTTAAGAGAAACTAGGTGAGAGAAGAGAATGGAAGGAAAGGGAGTTCCCTTCCCCTTGGTTACACCCCAATTTGGGGTAACAAATTTTATATTATTAAGGGGTGAACTAAGGGGAACTAGGGTGAATAACTTCACCTCCTAAATGATCCCAAACTAGGTGAATGGATCCCCTAACATCTTTTCTCCCTTATTCTCCTCAATCCAAACAAGCCCTAAAGTCTTTCTCCTGAGAAACACCTTTAAATATGGTCATTTTATAAAAGCCACATTTTACTTTTAATTTATACGTAAATCAATTTTAAAATGGGTTTTGTTCCGATCAACCAACTCCTAGTCACATTTTTACTAAATAACCTTAGATAGTGCGCGTTTAATGTAGTGACTTATATCTAGGGCTGAGCATGGTTCGATCCAAACCAAAAAAACCGACCGAACCGACCCGAAAAAATTAGTTTTATGAGTAGGGCTGTTCGGGTCGGAATGAAAACTTTTCAACCCGAACCGACCGAATACCCAATAGTGCAATACTCGAATCTCAAACCCGACCCACTACCCCAAAGACTCAACCACTCAAACCCTAAACTCATTTCCGCTTTCCAGCTGATGGTATGTTAGTTCTAGTTGAGCCCCTGTTAGTTCTAGTGGCTCTCGTGTTAGTTCTAGCTGTTGTCATGTTAGTTCTAACTTGAAGCTAGTGTTATTTCTAATATAAGTGTTAGTTATAGTGGTATGTTAGTTCTAGTTGAGCCTCTAGTTCTAGTGGCTCTCGTGTTAGTTCTAACTGATGTCATGTTAGTGCTAACTTGAAGCTAATGTTATTTCTAATATAAGCGTTAGTTCTAGTGGTATGTTAGTTTTAGTTGAGCCCTTGTTAGTTCTAGACTTCTAGTGGCTCTCGTGGTAGTTCTAACTTCTAGATTATTTTTTTGTATATCGCAAGACGACGATGATGATGACGACTAAAGCTGGAAAAGCGGTGAAGAGGATTTACGGGGAATTTTTGACATACTCCCTTGTTTGGCCCTCTCTGGTTATCGTAGGAAATAAGGGAGTGGGCTCATAGGAGTGAAACTTTTGAAAATAATATCAGTGTTTAATGCTTCATAATCTCCTACTTTGTTGATATCTTTTTTTTAACACATTATGTTGTTTGATAACAAGTTTGATGAAGTTAAAACCGAACAAGCTGAACCAAACTGCACCAAAATGACTTGCAACGGTTCGGTTCGGTTTTGAATTATAGGCAGACGGGTTCAGTTGTCCAAAATTTGGTAAAAACCGAGCCGACCGACCGTTTGCACACCCCTACTTATATATATCCTAAATAGACCTAAGTATTAACAAAGTGAGTCAGCTTGTCTTGAACGTGAATTTTTAATGGTATTTTGGGTTTTGAGTGAAAAATTTGACTAAAATAAAAAAACAAAACAAAACATGTAGTATCGAATTAATTATGATGTACGTGCATTTATGGAACCTCTTCCCCTTCTTTGATTTCAGGATTAATTACAAAAAACCTCCATGAAGTTTTGGGGTATTGTAGTAAACCTCCAATAACTGTTCTTATCACATTAACTCCTCTTGAACATTAGGAGTTGTGGCACATTACTCGATGAATTGCTTTTTTTCATTAAACTTCATATGAAATTGACTCATTTAATCTCAAAATTGGCTCCATCGAATATCCTAACATATCGTGTGGCAATCATGTGTCAAAACAAAGATAAAAATAATTCCCTAGTCCCAAAACATTGCATACTTCTCCATTTCAATAAAATGATTTTTTTAATTTCCAGGACAACTTAGAAGTTTTTTTTTTTTTTTTCCTTATGCATGCTTACCGGTGACAGCTTAGAGTTAATGGTGCTCGTATGTGGATTAAAAGATAAACTTTCAAGTAAGATTTGATGAAATAAAACTGTTCATTTACAATAACTCATAAAGTTTTCGGGCGTTTAGTCTAATAAAAAGAAGTTGATTGGGGTTTGCTGCTACTTCCGAAAAGTTCATGGGGTTTTTCATGATTAATCTTTGTTTAAATTTATTAAGGAATAGTAAGTGAACCTTGGTTCATAGTTTCTTGAATCTATCCAATATTTCTCATTCACTCTTAGCTGATCGAAGGGATATTTTAAAACACTATGAACGGGTCATATAAGGAGAAATTGTACATAAGCTAAGATGAATTAATGCTTGGCATATGTATGTAAGATGAAATATGTTATTCCTCTCCGTATATAATATATGCAACAACTAAAAGAGATTAGTCCTCTATTATCTTCGTTAACTATAGCTATGTATGATCTTTTTCATGGATATTACCCTGCACAAGAATTATGAAAAACGCGTCTATAAATATACTTACGTTCCATATGCGGAGCTTAGAGTAGTTGATAACGTAATAAGCCATGGCAAACTGTATCTGATTCTCCGGCGGGTAAACAGGCTCAATCTCCCTCACGACACACCCTTGGCCTCTCAATATCTCCCTGTGCTCCTCAGGCACATCTGGAAGCACCGCCACCACCAAAGGATGCACACTCTTCACCTTCCTCAGCCCCTTCGCCAACCCTACCACTCCCTTCACATAGTCCCCATTCCCTGCAAGAAACGTCACGTACGCTCCTTTCTGTTTCCCGTTAACGCCTACAGACAGTTGCTTCGCTCCTGCGCATGGAGAAGCAAAGGCCTCTATAGGTGCACCGGGTGCCATGAGAGAAGTCGCGGAGCAAACTATAGTGTTTGTTCAGGTAGCAGCACTTACTGTGTAAGCTGCTGCCACCTCTAAATTAACTTCACTACTCTTAGTAAAGTTTGTTTTGCTCGAGGGATGAAGGTGGGGCTACTG
The DNA here is from genome assembly GCA_022839385.1 of Asparagus kiusianus. Taxonomy (NCBI): domain Eukaryota; kingdom Viridiplantae; phylum Streptophyta; class Magnoliopsida; order Asparagales; family Asparagaceae; genus Asparagus; species Asparagus kiusianus. Next base: position 8,658 of record BQKN01054023.1, on the reverse strand, counting down.
CCAGTATAAGTAGACACAAAATGAGAGAGTGAAATGAAGTATACAAGGGTACGTGTACGTATTTTTGTGGTGGTGATCAAGCGAAGATGAATGATTGAGGTTAAGCTTGCTGAGTATCATCTTATCAACAGAATGCACGGCTCTGATGGTTTGGTTCTTGTCCTTTCTATGTGTGTCACTGTTGAGCTCTTGTTTTCTTCGTGTGCTGTAGCTAAAACAAATAAACATTAATCTTGTGAAGACTTAATAGGAACAGAACATTAATTGATTTTGTGACTACTTAATAGGGAACAAACATTCCGGGTAAGAAGGGCTACACTTCAGGCTTCAGCTATGAGAGACGTATATCCATGTTTAGCATACCTCCTTAGCCTGCTAGGTTCAATCTGGATAACAAAACTTAATAAGTTAGTATGTCTCCTCCTCTGCCACAACCCCGTCTTATTTCTCGAAACGGTTTATAGCTCAATGGATAAAAAAAAATGCTAACGAAATATCAAGAATATCTAAGACATATTGATGTTAGTATCACAATATTTATGTTAACGGAATCATGCAATATATCCCGTCACTGAAAACATAAACTTACAAAAAAACTGACAATAATTAATGTACACTTGAAGATAATCTTGTGAGATACCATATGAATTAAGTGGGTCCAAGAGTACGTATTATTTAAAGCACCATGATCTTTTGCATTCTCCTATTAAGAGCGCCGGGAATCTTGGCATTGGAAGAGGGTCTTCATGGTTAGAGATCTATTACTGCACACTTGGTGTGATATGGATGTTTGTGTTCAAAGAACTACTGCACACTTGGTGTGATATGGATGTTTGTGTTCAAAGAACTACAGTAGGTGCTTAGTTGGGGTTAGAATTAAAATATCCTATGTATTATCACATGCTGTTTGAATCAGCTTGCTGTGCCTTGGTAGTCAGTACGCAGTGTGGAATTCATTGATGTAACTAAGCTTTATGAATAAATGAAAGAGGTTCTGAAGCATACTAGTGGAATACTTTCCACTAACACAGTTTAAACTGATCGATTGAAAGAGCTCTTGCAAAGTTAAACTGATCGTAAATAAGGTTCCTGCTGTTTTTCGCTGAATAGCATAGAATACGCGGCAGAATAAATAAAATAAAAGTGAAAAACAACCAACTAAGGGCACGCAAGATTTTATAGTAGTTTGGATAACAATCCTACGTCCACTCAGTTTGGATAACAATCCTACGTCCACTCTTTCTTCTCACAAAGGGGTTTCCTCAATATGCCAAGAGTTCTCCTGAATCACAACTCGATAAAGTAGACTTACAAAGACCGCATCCTAGAACCTACCAAAAACATGACGTCTAACCTAACTCTCCACAATGAGTAAATACTTAGCCCTATCTAGTCCCAACTCTCAATTAACATCGGCTTGAGTATGCAGTAAAAATTAGTTTGAAACACAATCAACCAAATAAAGTTAAGCATAGAAAATATGAAAGATCTTGTAGGCATTTTGATAAACAAACCGTCATTCGATGAATCTAAATGTAGCATGATGAAGAACAATGCAGATGATGAATTCAAGGATAACTTTGCTCGCTAAAACAATCCAGCAATTTTGTGCACGATGAGAAAGACTTTGTCGAGACTCCAGGGGTTAAAACCTTCAATAAAATCTCTTCTCAAATCAAAACCCTAGAACTCACCCTTCTCTTTATCTCTTTTAATGATATATGGCTTTCAATAGATCAGTAAAAATATATCCTAAACTTGATAAAGTTTGGAGATCAAAAGGACTGACAAATAGCTAAGATTAAAACATCAAATCTGCAATCATCCGTGTTGATGTCAGTTATTAAACATGGGGTTTATATTAGAGTTATGAGAGTGTTTAGGTCCTCAAACTCCTTCAGATGATTGCTTTTAGAGCCTGCAGCTCTTCCATGCTGTAGGTCGTAAAATATGATTCTTAATTTGTATTGATTGAATTGTGTATTATAAATTAGAAGTCTCTTTTATACAGAAGAAGAGAGAATTGATATGATCTCTCTTTTGTTTAACGTGAGATCTTTGGGACGAAAGGATGCTTCTCTCAATGCTTGAGTCGAGTTTGCTTCCCGTTAACAATTCGAACAAGGTTTTGAACAAACTTCCTCGCGTGGTAGAAGTTTTGTCAAAGTTCGAGTACCCGAGTGAAGATGCTTGAATGTCGAATGCATAATTCTCTCAAATGCTTCATTCCTTCTTTTCTACTCCCTTCTTTTGGTAGCCATTAGTGGCTATTTATAAAGGAGAATGGTGTGTAACCTTCTCCTATGAACATGAGAAGTGGGCACAACCACTTCCAGATTTTAAGCATTAGTGGATGACTTGGTCAAGTAGTGTAGGTAGACTTAACACTACAGGCAAACTTGTACGTTCAGGCGAGCTTGATGAGCTTGCAGTCGAGTTGGAGCATACAGGTGAACCTCATAGGAGAAGGTAAGTATTCAGGCAAACTTAACTTCGCACGATCTATCCTGGCGAAGCGTGATCAGTTCAGGTGGACTTGAATTCGCATGGTTGATTTAGGCGAAGCCGTGCTATTAGGCGGACTTGGCTTTGCTCGCAGAGTCAAGTATTCAGGCGAACTTAACTTTGTTCATACAGACTTGAATGTTCAGGCGAAGTTCAGTGTTTAGGCGAACTTCGTTCTTCACGGGCGAACTTCAGGCGATGTTTAGCTTTCAAGCGAAGTTTAACTTTTAGGTATAGTTCGTTCTTTGCGGGCAAACTTAAATCTTTGCAGGCGAACTTCAGGTGAAGTTTAACCTCATAGGCGAACCTGTTGGGGATAAAGGTAATTTTATTTGCCTACAAAACATCCTTCAAAGTTTTCAGACCTAAATTGGGCTGTATATGGTTCGAAACACTCTGAACTTAGAATTTTTAGCAAACCTTTAGCTATCAACGGACTTGATGTGTCTTTATCAACCGTCGTTTGAGTTGGACTAGCCGTGTTTTTCTCCTTAGTATGGTAAGTTATCGAGGAGTTTCTCTTAGGCTTAATGTTAAAAGTTCTCCTCTATCCTTAGCTATTCGAGGCGTCGGATTAAAAATTGAATATGATTACAATAGTTAAGTCGTAATCAAGTTTGGTTGTGTTGTTCAGTACAACAACTTAACCTGGAAATGTGAAAACGAGGCTCATCACATGGTAGGCCTTCTTTTTCAAGGAATGGTCATTAACGGGAATGGCCGAAGGAGTGTTGTGATATCGTTAGTAAAATAACAATCTCATATTTGAATAGTAACTCATCGTTTGGTAGGTCACTATTTGAAAATAAAAGGATAGATAGGGGCACATCACTTGATAGGCCACTATCTTGCACAACATTACTTGTAGGAATAACAATGCAGAAATAACCAAGTCGTTCAATGACACTGAAGTATAACAACTATGGTTGGTATAGAGGCACATCACATGGTAGGTCACTATCTTCGATAGCTCTAAGGAGATAGAACGTTCGGAAAATATCAGATAGTGAATCATTGCATGGTAGATCACTGTCCTGATCGAATGACTAGTAGGAGCTCATCGTGTGATAGACTACTACTTGAATAATATCATTTGTAGGAATGACGGTGTGGACATAATCAAGTCGTTTAGTGACATGGGAGTATAATGACTATGATTGGAATAGAGGCGCATCACATGGTAGGCCACTATTTTTTATCGCTCTAAGGAGATATGTTTGGAAGAAATCAGAAAGTGAATTATCACATGGTAGATCACTATCCTGATCGAATGCCAAGTAGGGGCTCGTCGCATGGTAGGCTAATACTTAACAGAGTGTTTTTAAGGGAGGTTAAAGAATTAACTATCAGAGTTAATTATTAACATGATAGTATTTTGGACCCGTCATCCTATTGCAGAGGATTGGTGGGAGAATTCGTGGATCCATCATCATGTTAGAGAGGATTGATGGGAGAATTTGGAGGAAATCAACTATCAAAGGTAATCATTAACGTAATAGTTTTATGGACCTACCATCCTATTAAAGGGAATTAGTAGGAGAGTTTGGAGGGCAGTAAGGGACAAAATTTTCACCTTAGTTGACCTCATGGGCATCGAATGTTGTGTTCTTCAATATTGTTAAGGCCGCATATCATTGTCGCATCTATGGTGTTTGAACCTGCAGCGTTGTTAAGATTTGAAATGATCTATTTTCCTTCCATGTGAGTGTTGCAGGGAAGGGGCTGGTATATAAGAAGCTTATGGATAATACTTTTTAGAAACTTACCATTGATTGGCATCATGATCTTATCACCATTTTGATTAACAAGACGATATGCTCCATTTGAGTAGACCGTTTCTACTACAAATGGTTCTTTACATTTTGGTTCAAACTTGCCTTTCTTTTTCGAGTTCGCCATACTTGTTCTTTAGAGACCACATTGGCTTCGCAGGTCTTATCCTACAAATCTTAGTATAAATCAAGATCGAAGGGTCATGACACCACATTCAATAAAGCTTGGATCTTATCCTTCAGGATGTAACATGGCTTCATCGGGTGATGAACCGTTCTGTGGTACATGCAGTAATTAGGAAGGATCATTCATCCTTGAAGCCTCCTCAGGTTGCTTCTATTTTGGGAGCTTGATCTTCTTCATCTTGATCAAGGACTTGAGAATTGGGACAACTTGTTCATCTTTGAAGTTGTACTGCTTCTAGAACTAATTGTCCAAAGAATTGCCCTTCTGTTTTGAAGAGAGTTTGGATGAGGAAGTAGCTTCCACTACCAATGTATCCTTCCCCTTTAAATGGGTCTGAGGGATAAAGTTGCCTTGGTTACCCCCTCTTTGAGATTCACGTGGTTCCTCAGCATCTATCCTCTTGAGCATGTTTTCTATTTGTTCACCTTGGCAAACAAGCTCCTTCGAAGTTTGGGTCTCTACCTCTCTAATCTTGGACAAAATATGGATCGAGAGATTATTGCAGCATATCTCGATCAATGTATTTTAGAAACCTGATCACGATAATGCAGCGGTCGATTTCTAAATCTCTTCACGAAGTCATTAGCGAACTCCCCTTTTCTCTACTTTTCAGCTAGCAGAGTGGATATTGACACCTCCGTATCATCATCGAAAAAGCGAGCCAAGAATAGCTTCTCCAGGTCAGCCTAATATTTGATGGAGCCTGGTTCCAACTTACTGAACCATTCAAAGGCTACCTCTTTCAGGGTTTTGATGAACAGCCGGGTCAAGATAGGATCGTTCCCCATAAGAAATCATGTTTGAGCCAGGAAATAGTAAATATGTTGCTAGGGAGAACCCTTACCATTAAACTGGACTAGGTTCATGGGCTTAAACTTTACTGGGTAGGAGACTGTATCACATTCAACCGAATACGGCCTGACAACCCTCGGTTCATTCATATTCTTCTAGAGTTTCAAGGCGTCGAGTTGGCTTTGGAACTCGTCAAGCCTCCTGCCTTGTGGACTGCTGTCAAAATATGATGTCTCCTCTGAAGAATCGGATGATGAATCAGAGGGTGATCCAGGATTCTATTCTCCTTCTGTTGTCTGAGGAGGAGTGGTTCCCTCTCTTCGTTCTTGGTTGAGGACCTCGGGGGAGCCCCTGACGTCCTCTTCTTATTATTATTTAGGAGTTTCTCTAGCATCTCCTTTATGGCGTTGATTGTTCCTTAATGCATGTAAATTGTAGCTTGGTGCTCTTCTAGCTTTTTGGCTATACTATCAGGAACTTCAGCCATGTGCACCTTTACGCGCCCACCCTGAATTGAGCTGGAAGCCTAAGATATTACTACTACCAAGCAATCATCATCATTATCATCAGAAATGGATGTTAATCACCCATAATCAAGTGGTGTGGCGATCCCTGTCTAAGTCTGGGTGTGCTGGTAGACACCTTCAGGCTCAATGATAAGGCATTTTAGTCCTGATAAAAATTCAGTGTCAGAAGAGTTTGAATTCTTCACCTTAGTCATCCCTATCATGTTGACAGTTGTAGTTGGGAGATCTAAGTCATCGTGAGCTTGTTTCCTCACGCGGTTGCATCTTCGGCGAGGAAGTCTTGTCTCTACAGGTCGCTCAGAGAGTCTCTCAAATACTGATGGTTTTTATGATTCACCATACTAACACCCAGTGAGTACTGCCGTGATAAGCCTCTCATAGTGGCATCTAGGTGTTATCTCATGAATAATGTGTTTGTGCATCAAGCGTTCTCAGAGATCCACTATGGGTCGATGCTTGCAACCTCCATTGTCAGAAGGACCAATTGAGTGATTGTAAGAAGAAAACTCAAAATATCCCTTAGAAAAATCACAAAGTGTTGGATTCTAGCGAACTTGCCTTGACAGGTGAAGTTTCCTAGTCTGGCGAGGTTCGCCTGTTTGACAGACTTGAGCCTGTTGGTGACGAGATACAGTCTGGTGAACTTGGCAAGATTCAGCCTTCTGTTCTTTCAATCGAGGTTCCCCTGTTTGGTGAGCTTGCATATGTTCAGCTTGCTCACGTCAGCGAAGTGCGCCTATCGGGTAAAGTTTGACCACTTTACCCTTTTGGCAAAGCTTAGTTTATAGGTGGGTCTGAGCTTTCGAGCGACCCTGGCAAGGTGCGTCAGTTGATTTAAATTCGCCTGATTGGTGAAGTCTGCTAGATTGAAGAAGTTCATCTGTCTGGCATAGTTCGCCAGCAATGTGAGGTTGGCATTAACGGTGACCTTTGCCAGCAATATGAGGTCCGCCTGAATGACCTTTGCCAGCAATATGAGGTCCGCCTGAACTACGCGGTTCGCCAAAACTTGGAATTTTGCATTTGTTCTTGGCACTGGCATTGTTTATTAGGCCTGAATAATAATTCAGACCATCAAAGGAGATTAGAGCACGTACTTCATGACGAGCGTGGGCTTGTCGTCACCTCTGTTTGGCCCTCTTTGAGAGATGCGTGTTCATATCGATGGTGAAGGCATGATCTGTGCCAACATGAACTTTAGTCCCCTCGGAGACAGGAGTTTGCATGGATTGCTTAACAACCCAATGAGTGACTTCTTGGTTTGAATATTTGTCCATTTGGCTTGCATCAACTGTCTTAGGGGGAATGGAACCCCCAATGATTTCTCAAGTAGAGCACTCAGGCATGATAGCCTTAGCTTGTTGGGGCTGAGTTACATGCAAGATTTTGCAACACTTACATGACGTTTTTTTACCAGAGGAAACAGAAGATAAGTATTCTACATACTTTGTTTGATCGAACTCAATAATGAGGGACTCAACGGTAGTCCCTACAGCAACCTCGTCGAGCTGCGCCACCACCAATTCATCTGAAGGATTGGTCACTCCCACTATGGTCACCATCTTCTGTAGATCGTAAAAGATGATTCTTAATTTGTATTGATTGAATTGTGTATTACAAATTAGAAGTCTCTTTTACACAGAAGAAGAGAGAATTGATCTGATCTCTCTTTGTTTAACGTGGGATCTTTGGGCGAAAGGATACTTCACTCGATGCTTGAGTCGAGTTTGCTTCCCGTTGATGATTCGAACAAGGTGGTGAACAAACTTCCTCACGTAGTAGAAGTTTGGTCGGAGTTCGAGTACCCAAGTTAAGATGCTTGAAGGCCGAATGCACAATTCTCTCAAATGCTTCATTCCTTATTTTTTCCTCCCTTCTTTAGATAGACATTAGTGGCTATTTATAGAGGAGAATGGTGTGTAACAGTCTTCTATGAACATGGGAAGTGGGCACAACCACTTCTACATTTTAAGCCTTAGTGGCTGACTTAGTCAAGCAGTGCAGGTAGACTTAATGTTGCAGGTGGACTTGCACATTCAGGCGAGCTTGACAAGCTTGCAGGCAAGTTGGAGCATGCAGGCGAATATCGTAGGCGAAGCTAAGTGTTCAGGCAAACATAACTATTGTAGGTAAAGTTAAGTGTTCAGGCGAACGTAACCTCGCACGAGCTATCCTGGCGAAGCTTGATCAGTTCAGGTGATCTTGAATCTGTATGGTTGATTCAGGCGAAGTTGTGTTATTAGGCGGACTTGGCTTTGCCCATGGAGTAAAGTATTTAGGCGAACTTGACTTCGTTAGCGGAGTCAAGTATTCAGGCAAATTTGACTTCATCAGCGGAGTCATGTATTCAGACAAACTTGACTTTGTTCATGCGGACTTGCATGTTCAGGCGAAGTTTAGTATTCAGGCGAACTTCGTTCTTCGCGGGTGAACTTTAGGCGATGTTTAGCTTTCAGGTGAAGTTCAACTTTCAGGCGCAGTTTGTTCTTCGTGGGAAAACTTAAAATCTTTGTAGGCGAAGCTCAGCCTCGTAGGCGAACCTTTGAGTTTTTTTTGTTGGGGATAAAGGCAATTTTATTTGCCTACACATGCATATAAAAAACTCGCAAGAGGGCGGAGTTGGGTTCTCCTGTTGTTCCTCCAATGATCAAATTAGTATTTTGATCTTGAGTGGGAAAATAAAAAACAAATTATATAGGTAGTTATTTAAAGTTGCTAAAAATAGAAGAAATTACTCCATACAGCGTAGTTCCCTTTTATAGTAGGTCATAGGGGTATGAAGGTGACTTTGACCGAGTCCAGTCAGGCTACTGAGTTGGCAGATACTTTCCAGGTGTCAGCCAGGTAGTCATCTGGTCATTTAATGAGAGAATGA
>BQKN01054019.1:1708-16798 GCA_022839385.1 Asparagus kiusianus | reverse complement strand
CCGTCACAGGCCAACAACCCACGCAAGCGAGACCGTACCAAACCGGGCTCTCGTGTTTATTTTCGTTTAAGTTGTAATCCTTTTGTTTTCATTTAAACTCTGTTGTAACGCCTGAAGTTGTAACAGATCTCGAAAAAGAGAACAAGTAATGAAAACAGCAACTTTTACCGGAAACAGCTACCCGGCGACACGTGTTAGGTGTTAGCTTTAGGATTTTTGGCTAACCCCCAGCCTTTAACGGATTTTATTAACCTTTACCGACTACCGTTTGAGTCGGGCTAGCATGCGGATTGTCTAGATCCGTTCCGCACGTGACGTTTAAGCTAAAAGAGTTAACTCTTTTAGTGCTACGATATTGCATACGTAGACTTCGTCTTTCTCCTGTGAAAAGACTAAACAGCAACGTGTATAAGACGTTGACTCAGGATTTTTGGCAAATCCTCAGCCTTTAACGGATTTGATGTGCTCTTACCGACTACCGTTTGAATCGGGCTTACATGCGGATTGTTTTAGTCCGTTCCGCATGTGACGTTGTGCTAAAGGAATGAACTCCCTTAGACTTTGTGCTACAACTTCGAATATGTAGACTTCGCCATTGTTATGGGAATAGGCTACCCGGCAACGTGTATTAGACGTTGGCTTATCCCTACTTAGGCTTCGGGATAAAGGTCCCCAGAGTCAGGTTCTGGTATCTTTTTCTACGGATAAAGACCAAACTGGCGACGCGTGTTAGGCGTCGGCATATCCTTTCTTAGGATTCAGGATGAAATTCCCCACGCGTGTGAGGCATAGATTTTGGTGTTATTAATAACAACCTGTCACAATGTTGAATATGTGGACGAGTGTTCTTTTCAACGGCTAAGAACTAACCGGCCGCGCGTGTTAGGCGCTGGCTTATCCTTGCTTAGGTTTCAGAATAAAATACCCCAGAATCGAACTCTGGTGTCTTTTTTCAATCGGAAAAAGACTAAACCGGCAGCGCGTGTTAGGCGCAGACTTATCCCTGCTTAGGATTCGGGATAAACTTCCTAGGATGAATCCTAAATTGATAAATTTTGGAAAAGGAGTTGGTGTGGGGAAGGAAGAATTTTATATTCTATTCCCCGAGCAAGGAAGGAAGAATTTTATATTCTATTCCTTGATTCTGGAAAGGAAGAATTTTATATTCTATTTCCAGTGCAAGAAGGAAACTAGAAGTGGGATCTTCACTCCGAGAATCCGGAAGATCTAGATAAACTTACCTTTTATAAGATTGGTTATCTGATCAGGAAATGAGTTTTTCGTTTATCAAAGTGAAATTTCAACTTTGGTTATAACCATGAGAAGGTTTAACCAAAGGGAAAAGAAAGGGAGTTCTTTCGTTTATCGAAAGGGGACTCCGAACTGAAAGTGGACCTCTTGTTCATGGAAAGAATCAAGAGGGCCAGAAGAACATCTTTGGTGGACTCACTATCAATTAGAATTAATCAGTGAGGGATTTTGGTGGTGGAAATGAGTTTAGGTTATCCTCTAGAATATTGAATGTAATATTCTTCAAGGAACTTCCCGGTAAATGAGTTGTACTGAATGTACTAAGGATAGTACTTTTTCAAAAACTTCTCATTTATTGGCATTAATTGTCTGACTCCCTCTAAAGAAATTAAGCGATAAGCACCGTTTGAATAGACTGTGTCTATTACAAACGGTCCTTCCCACTTAGGTTCGAATTTACCTTTCTTCTTGGAGGTGAGGATTATTGGTCGACGAGCAGCAAGGACCAGATCTCCTTCCTTGAAGCTTCTTTGGCGGACCCTTTTGTCAAAAGCCCTAGATATTCTTTCCTGGTAGAACTCAATGTGTTGTTGAGCTTCCAAGCGCTTTTCGTCCAACCTCTCGAGTTCTTCAAGACGTTTTTGATGCTGCTCTTCAGTCGTCATCTCCGTTGCGAGAGCGATCCGAAGGGAGGGGATTTGAATCTCCAGCGGTAGCACAGCTTCACATCCGTACACCAATGAATATGGGGTGGCTCCCGTGGGTGTGCGTATGGTGGTGCGATACGCCCAGAGCGCTTCGCCGAGTTTATCGTCCCAATCTCGCTTGTTGGTCTTCACGAGTTTTGACAAGATCTTAATGATCGTCTTGTTGAAAGCCTCAGCTAATCCATTAGCAGCGGGATAATAAGCCGTTGACGAGACATCTTGAATCTTGAATTTGTCACAGAACCTGATGAAGGCGTTGCTTATGAATTGCGGACCGTTGTCATGAATGATCCGCCTCGGTACGCCGTGTCGGTATATGACATGATGCTTGATGAAGTTGATGACGTTGTTCATCTTCACTTCTTTGAGCAGAATTGCTTCGGCCCACTTTGAAAAGTAGTCGGTGATAGCGAGAATAAATCGATCACCTTTGACTGAAGGAGGAAAGATAGGACCGACAATGTCCATATCCCACGTCTCGAATGGCCAGGACGTGGTTGATGTGTGTAACCGCTCCGGTGGTTGGTGCATATAATTTGCATGCACTTGGCAAGCGTGACATTCTCGGGCATACTCGATCGCGTCACGAACCATTGTTGGTCAGAAATATTCCATTCTTCTGATTCGATCATACAGCTTAGGACCAGGCTGATGCGCACCGCATTCTCCTTCGTGTGCTTCCTTAAGGACTTCTTTTGCTTCTTCGTTCGAAAGGCATCGGAGAAGCAAATCGTCATACCCCCGGCGATATAACATACGGGTCTCGGTATTGTAAAAGAACCGTGGTGCTCTTCGGCGAATAGATTCTTTTCTTTTACATCCTCCGGCAAAATGCCATATTGGACGTAGTCAATGATGGGAAAGCACCAATCTCGGGACTCAGACCCGATTTGGGTTGAGTTCACCTCCTTGGTGTTTACATTTCTTTCATCCTCCTCTTCGACCTCCATATCGTATATAGGTATGCAGAGTTGGTGTGATCTTACTGTGACTAGCAGTTCAGTTTCAGGCAGTTGCGCGAGTGATACTGCCAGTGCTGCCAGTGCATCTGCATAAGCGTTCTGAAGACGTGGGATGTATTCGATATAAAATTCTTCAAAAGAATCTGCCATTCTGACGGCCTCCTGGTGGTACGGATTCAGATCCGGGTTCCTGACTTCATACTCTCCACGAACTTGGTTGACGATCAATTGAGAATCCCCAAAGGCTTCGAGATATTCGACCCCCAGCTCTTTGGCGAAACTGAGTCCAATGAGGAGCGCGTTGTACTCGGCTACGTTATTGGAACATGGATTCGTCAGTGAATAAGCTCGAGGCATCACGTGCTTTCCTGGGGAAACTAGGACAACTCCAACTCCGGAGGTGACTTTAGGACATCCAGGGGTTACTGTCTTATTAATTGCTCTCGAAGCACCATCAAAGTATAATTGCCATACTTGTTGGTGTGATGTGGTATTAACCTCGTGGGTTTCGTCTGGCAAGTCATCATATACTTCAACCGTATCTGTTGTCGGACTTGCTGCCAAAAGATCACAAATCGCTTGTCCTTTGACCGACTTCTGCAGTTTGAAGTGCAAATCGTACTGGGACAAGAGAAGAGCCCACTTTGCCAACCGCCAATTCATCGAACCCGGTTGAGTCATGAATACTCGTACCGGATTAACATTAGCAATGACGTAAATCGTCTGGCCAACCAAGTAATGTCGCATCTTCTGTACTGCGAATACCAATGCGAGACATTCCTTCTCGATCATCGGATATCGAGATCGGCGCCTATCAAGGTCCGACTTAGGTAATAGACTGCCTGTTCGTGACCATTATCATCGTCTTGTGCTAATAAAGCACTTATCGAATGGTTCATCGCCTTGATGTAAATCAAGAACGGTTTACCTGATTTTGGTGCAAAAAGAACAGGGGGATTCATCAGATATGCTTTGATATCTTCAAATGCTTTTTGGCAAGCATCGTCCCAAACAAATGACACGCCCTTCTTGTTTAGCTTAGAAAATGGTTGGCACTTCCCTGAAAGATTTGAGATGAACCGCCTGATGTAAGCTAAACGCCCTTGCAATCCTCTGAGTTCTCTTAGATTTCTCGGGGGTTACAATTCATTTATCGCCTTTACCTTGTCTGGGTCGATGTATATACCCTTAGTGGTAACGACGAATCCAAGGAATTTTTCGCTGGACATTCCGAGGAAGGATTTTGTGGGATTCATCTTCAATTGATGGCTCCGCATGAGATCAAACATCGTTCTCAAGTCTTTGATGTGATCTTCTTTGTGGCGGCTTTTTACCACCAAATCATCAACGTAGCATTCAACCGTTTTCCTGAGGTGTTTCTGGAAAATCTTAGTCATCGCTCGTTGGTATGTGGCACCCACGTTCTTCAGACCGAAAGGCATCACCGTGTAGCAGAAGATACCGAGGGGCGTTCTGAATGCTGTATACTTTTCGTCATCTGGGTGCATCTTGATTTGATTGTACCCCGAAAAGCCGTCCATGAAGGACATTCTCTCGAATCCGCATGTATTATCGATAATGACATCCGTGATCGGGAGAGGAAAATCGTCTTTTGGGCATGCTTCATTCAGGTTCCTGAAGTCGATGCAAATCCTGATTTTGCCATTCTTCTTCATGACGGGAACGATGTTGGCTAACCAGTCCGGATGTTGTTCCTCCCGGATAAATCCTGAGTCGATCAACTTCTTAACCTCTGCCTCGATGGCTTCCATAATCTGCGGACAAAACCGTCTTTGCTGTTGTTTGACGGGTTTGGCATCCGGATTGATGTCGAGGCGGTGCATTGCCACATTGGGGTCGAGCCCTGGCATGTCTTCGTAGTTCCAGGCAAAGACATCAATGTACTCTCTGATCAGGGCAATTAATTCCTCCTTCTCATCTGGGGGAAGACTACCGCTGACGAATATGGGCTTTGGATTGGCCTCATCGCCCATATTAATTTGGACTACTTCATCTTCGGTGGGTGGGTCTCTCTGTTTGAACCTATCACCATACTGCATGTTTAGGTGATGAACCCATGGGTCCTCCCACGTTGGCATTTGATCGTCGTCTTCCAACGTAGATGGATCAGCTGCAGTCATGTTCGACATCAAGGTCTTGAACATTTCTCCCAAACTTGTGTCGGAATCCTCAGCTGAAGAATCTGGCAAGTATCCATCCTTAGCTTTGTTAGCAATTTGATCGATGATTTGCCAACCACATTCGTCATCTGATGAAACATAGCCTAAGCCTCTCTTGTGACGATAATAGTCATTTGGTTTTCCTTTCGGTACATATGCCGCTTTGACTGGGATACGGGAACCTCGATCGAAGTATAAACCTTCTCCGAGTGTGAAGTCGTACCCTTGTTTTTCCATGAGCGTGCGTGCTTCCGGACTATACTTAGATAAGTGCAGACCAGATTTGTCATCATCTTCGTCTTCTCTTAGGAAATGATCTGGCAACGGAAGATTTTCTCCTTTACCGTAAATCACTTCTTTTTGTCCCCCTATTTTGGCAGGAATAATCCGGGTTGTTCCGAAAGAATACTGGAGACTTTTCTTCGTTACATAAGACGATCGAAGCGGCATATATAAATCTGGATTATCATATAATCCCTGTATCGCATCATCAAGAAACAAGGAGTACTCTAAATCATGATTTATTTCAATATCGGCAAGTTGCCAGTTACAACCGCCATCTGACGATTGTTCATCGTCAAGATTGATTACAAAGGGTACAATGTCATTTAAAACAAAACCGCCATTGTAATCGAATCCGCCTTGGAATCAGCTTCTTCTCCGCTGTCCGTGCCCTGGATCGATGGTTCCGTATCGGATTCATTACCATAAAGGAGAGAATCTATGAAGTAGTTCTCATACCCTTTGAATGGTTGCTTATCCGCGACCACCGTCCTAACCCTTCCATCAGTGTCGACATATTTCAGACACTGGTGTAAGGTAGAGGGAACTATAACATTACTATGGATCCAAGGCCAACCCAATAGTAAGTTATAGGATGTCTCAGCATCAATCACGTAGCACGTGACCTCCGTCTTTAGATCGCCCATTTGGCACTTTATCCGGATCTTACCCAAAGGCCTTGACCCGCTGGTGTTGAATCCGTAAATGACCGTGCCTGTGGCTGCCAACTTGCTGACTGGAATGCCAAGGTTATGCATTAGGCGAAGCGGCATAATGCTCACAGCGGAACCCGGATCCACTTGGATTCGGTTGACTTCGCTGGAGCCAATGTACCCGACGAAGTACAAGGGCCGATCATGATTTGAATTCTTCGTCTGCATGTCCTCTTTGGTGAAGGTGATGCAGGGAAGATTCTTAGCTGCCACGTTGCACTGTTGAGCTAAAAGTTCCAATTCTTCAGGCGCCGGCTTGATCCGAGTGAGGAACGCTTCTGAATCAGCCAAGGCCTCCTGCAAGGCTTCTCTAGTCTCCTTGGACAACCGCAGCAGCTCATACAGCGTTATCCGTGCTGGAATATTGGCTAGCTGAGCCATGATGTCGAAGGCGCGTGGAGTCTTTGAACTCTCCGGTTTATCTTTTCCAATCGGACGACTGAAACGAGACTGCTTCGGATTTTGAACCTCCTCGGGCCTCTTTTCTTTTTGTTTATCTGCTGGCTGTCGTCGAACCTCTTCAGCCGGTTTAGGAACCGTAATCACCCCCAGCTCTGTGAGAGTCTTGGCTGGTCCTCGTTTTGTCACCCCCTGCTCAGCTAATTGATCGCCAGGAGATGGATATTTGAAGTGATACTCGTTTCCACTTCGGGTCGCAAAGACCTCCTGTTCCTCGTCGGAAAGTAGGAAAGCGGGGATTCTTTCGTCATCTTCTCTTGGGATGGCAGAGACTCCATAGCAAGACTTCCCTTTCCCCTTTGAGTTCTTCTTGGATGATGATCCGGCCCATTGTTCATCTTTAATCAGGTCGGGGTGCACCCAGAGAATTTCACCGTTTGGGGCTGTGTGTGGCACAAGTCCCTTTTGGCGTTGTCCGTGCGGGTCGTCATTCACCATCTTTATCCCGACTTTGGTGACGCGCTTTGGCTCGAACCAAGTTGTAGGCACCGATCCAAAACTGATTGACACCGTGTTTGCTCCCACATTCTTTGCAGGCTTCGGGGTTATGACTCCTACGTCGATCAATGCCTGGATCTTGTCCTTGAGGTGGTAGCAAGACTTCGTTGGGTGGTGGACCGCTCTGTGGTACGCGCAGTACTTCGGGTCCGTCACCTTAGTGGCTCCTTCGTGATCTACAATCGCCGGTAGCTGGATTTTGTTGTTTTCCAATAGGTACTTGAAGATGCCGGGAACTTCATCATCCTTGAAGGAGTAGACTTTGGGAAACCTCGGCTCCGAAGACTTTTGCTTCTGAGGCCGTTGCTGCCAATGTGGCTGCGATTGTTGTGGCGCTCGTTGCTGCTGCTGTTGTTGCTGAGGTTGTAATTAAAAAGTTTGGTTAGCATCAACGGCATTAGCATGAGCTTTACCTTTCCCTTTTTGGTTGAAGTTCTGCTTCGGAGGATTTATTGCTGGTTGGCCTCTCTCCGCCTTCTTTCTTCTGAGGAATCGCTCAGCTTGCTCTCCTCGAACCATCAAGTCCTTCCAGGTCTTGGATGGTGCTGTGCCCATTGCTTCCAACACATCCAGTGAAAGGTTGTTGTGGCAGGTCTGGAGGATGAATTCCTCAGTGATCGGGTCCCGGCAATTCATCGCCTTGTTCCGGAACCTCTTGACGAAGGTGTCGACTAGCTCCCCGTCTTTCTGCTTCTCATCGAGCAACGATCCGATAGAGATCTCGGTATCATCATCCAAGAAGTTCATGAGGAACTTAGTCTCCATGTCGTCTCAGCTATTTATGCTTCCTGGCTTGAGGCGGCGATACCAATCGAAGGCGGCTCCGCGTAGAGTGCCAACGAATGACCGCACCATCAGAGGCTCATTACCAGAGATGACTCCCAAGTGTGATTTGAAGTAAATCAAATGCTGAGTGGGTGAACCCATCCCATTAAATGGCGTGAAGTTAATTAAACTGAACTTCGCCGGATATGGGATTGATTCCCACTCTCTTGGGTATGGACAAGGAATGCTCGTCTTTTTCGTCTCTTGAGCGGAAATCAATGTATTGATTTTGCTCTCGAGGTTTTTAATTTTTAGGCTTTCACCTGTGTCTTCACTAGCATTCTCGTTACCACCCCCTGGATTGATGGGAGGGTTATTGGTATTACGAGCTTCATTTGTGTCCTCATCTTCCAGGTTGTTCTGGTTATGACGACTTGGTTCACCTTGTTGGTTCCTCAATGCTTGAATCTGTTGGTCATGCATCTCTCTCATGTTCTGCATAGCCATTTGCATTTCGAACCTAAAGGTTTCTTGTTGTTTGGCAATGGCATCTTCAAGCATCTTGGTCACTTGCTCCGCGCTTATCATGAACGACTTGTGGGGCTGTCCTTCACTGGACACTGTATTATCAGACGCAACTGCTGAGCCAGCATCTGATTCTTCATCTCCCGAAGGTACACTTGTTCGGACCCTACCATACGTTGCACGAATGATAGCCCCAGACTGAAGACGAGTTACCCGTCGGGTATTTCCGGAATCGCCTCGGGGTTATCCTGAGCCGATGTTCCTGTGCTGGTCATATTGGCGGTGACCCTTGAATGTTCACCGTCTTCAACCATCGTTCTTCTTTGTTGGAAACGCCTATGCCTTGGTTTTGGCGCTCCAGTGCTGAGTCTTTCGAACACCGAAACTCTCTCAGGGACTGCCTTGACGCAATTGCATTCCGACAGTACCGTCCGAATAAGCTTCGAGCAAGGACACTGAGTCTCGAACCTTCGAGGGCTCCTCTTTCTGGATTTACTCGCACCCCCAGCACGATAGTACAGCTCGTCTGTTTGAAGGTCGGAGCAACCTATCGTGTGTTGGCACGATCTCCCAGGTATGACGTCATCGTCATCAGACGACAACGTCTCTGTAGGCATCAAAAATTGCCGATAGGTCCCCGCACACAGCTCAATGTTAACGAGCGACGATTGAACGTCACTACCTAGTTCACAAGAGTTCAAATGACGTCGGTAAGCGCCTGAAGTGAACCGACGGACTACGTGAGCCAACAAATCTCAGAACAACGGGGATACGGACTGACCGGAAACCCCGTGATCATTACAAACGGACCAACGCCCTTAAACTCCCGTTGGTCCCACTGACAATCCAACCGATGGGGTCTACAGAGCTCGCCGACAAGATTCCAACGCATCCGAAATCACTCAAATCCGAGTTCGGATGAAAAGTCAACGAAGAATCAACGGCGGAACAACGGCGGACAGTCTCGGAGTGAACCGAGGCACCCGGGGCATCTCGGCAAGCTCGAAACACCCGAGGGGTGTCTTGGCAAAACCAAGACACCCCAGGGGTGTCTCGACCAAGCCGAGACACCCCTGGGGTGTCTCGGCCAACCCGAGACCCCCCAGGGTGTCTCGGTTTGGCCGAGACACCCAAGGGGTGTCCTCTCCATTTCAGCCCCCCCCCCATCTCCTTTGCCTATAAATAGGCCTCCTTGGCCTCTCTTTCAAGGGGCTCCCAATCCAAGGCTGAATTATCTTAGCCAAGGATTGTTCTTGTGTGAAGCGGCGAAGCCCTGCCGGAGTGAGGAGTCAGGGTTTTCAAAAGAGAGCGGCGAAGCCCTGCCGGATCGAGGAGCAAGAAATCTTCATCAACTTCTTCTTCACTCAGCCCTCCTTTTCCTTGGTGTTACCCTTCGCAGGTGACACTAAGAAGAGTTAGTGCCTCGTTTAACCGAGACATAAGCTTTACACTTCTGAGATCTCACGCGGATCGACGAAGTTCTGTTTCTGAATCCCACGTGGATAGACGAAACTCTGCCGGATTTTCTCGGAACGGATCTGAAGAGTCGGCGGTCCACGGATATCAACATCCCCGTCACAGGCCAACAACCCACGCAAGCGAGACCGCACCAAAACGGGATCTCGTGTTTATTTTCGAGAGAGTTGTAATCATTTGTTTTCATTTTGTTTGTAACAGATTTCAATTAATGAAAATAGCAACTTTCGACGAAAACAAGCTGGCGACCACAGTGGGAGCCGCCGACCTCGCTGCCGAGATCGGAGTGACGCAACCGGCCTTCAAGATCCGGGTGAATGAAGAGATCGAATACGAGTTCGATCAGAAGAAGTTCGAAGAGTACCTCTCCTCCTCCTTCTCCAAATCCGCATCCCCGAACCGGCGCAAGAAGATATCCTCTTCCAAGAACGTTCGTGGGAATTCCAGCTTCAAGATCCAAGAGCCCGTTGCCGCTGCTGCCTTTGCACCATGCAACGTTCCCGCGTCATCAACCTCAAAGGCGACGGATGATGCAACACCGGTTCTGTCCAAGAGGGCCCGCCAAAGGAGGCGTCAACGCCTTGCTCTACAACTAGCCAAGGCTGCTGAATCAACGGACGGGATCCACTACAACGAGGATCTAAAGTCCAGGTGCCGCCGAGAACAACAATGGCAAACCACCAACCTCTCCCTCAAAACAGAAACGAACGAGTGGGTTCGTGTCAAAAGAAATTGCTCCACACTCGAGGAGCGAATCAAGAAGCGTCGGACATTGTTTGCGCATGCCCGACTCCTACTACACAAGGCGGGGGAGATGCAGAAAGAAGAGGCGGTCAAAAAGCTGTCCACAAGCAAGTGGGTGTGGTTTCCAAAGCCAAAACCAGCGCCTCAAACACAAAAAGGTGGAGTCGCTACCCAAGCTTCTTCAAAACCAGATCCGGTGCCTTTAACGGAGCCAGGTAACAAAGGGGATCATTCAAAACCCAGGGTTCCTTTGAAGGGTCGCCTCGGTCCCTTACCGGTGAATCGAGGTAGAGTACCCATCAAAGAAAGACTGGGACCATTGAAAGGTCCCCAAGTTGCAAATCAGACTGGGGGTCGAATCAATCCCCCCAGGAAAGATGATAAAGGGAAAACCCCTATCACTGACCGCATCGAGTTGCGGGTCGAAGCACAAGAGCCCGTTCAGTTTCTACGCTCACAAAAGCGTAAACTTGAACGGGCCACTTGTGAGAAAACTAACCAAGTGTTGCATTCCAAAAGGGAAACACACTCATCTGAGGATGAGAGTGTTTTACCGGGGAATACACACCAACACTCTGTAGGTTGCTCCAGTTGTAAAGCTGATGAGTTGTACTATAGGGCTGGGGGTGTGGAAAAGCCCCAGAAGAAATTTGTGCAGGACATGGAGTCTCACTGCCCGTGCGCCAATATCATCAAAGTGGTGCTGTCGGGATGCTGCTGTGCCCAAACCCCAAAGAGAGTTTCGGTGTTCGAGAGAATTTCCACACCGAGACGTTCCCACAAGAAGAAGTTCGTCCGCCAAGAAGACGAATATCTAAGGGTGACGGCTAATATGACCGGCAGAGCGAGATCGACGCAACCCTTCAACCGGGACCAGCTTGCCGAGATATCCCGATGCATGACGCGGTTGCGGACGGGAGCCATTGGCCGGAAGGATTACCGTAGGGTGCCGAAGGGGCTTTCTCTAGAAGAAGAGGCGTCGGATACTGATTCAGACTCCTGCACGGCCGTAGCGTCTGATGATACAGCATCGAGCGCGGGGCAACCTTGCTCATCGCTTATGATCAACGCCGAACAAGTAACCAAGATACTTGAAGAGGCCCTGGCTAAGCAGAAAGAGGCCTTCAAAATCGAGATGGAAACGGCCATGCTACGGATGAGGGAAGAGCACGACCAACAAATTCGCGCTCTATCTAATCAGCTCGGTGAATCCAGCCGTCGTAACCATGCTAACCAAGCAGGTAGCGATTCGGATGTGGATGAACCTCTCAATGCCGAGAACCCTCCGGTTAACCAAAACACTGGGGGTGGTAATACAGGGGGTGGCCCCGTTATCCCACCTTCAATTTGTCCAAGCTTCAGCACAAGCGGGGATGAGAAAATGAAAGATCTCGAGAGCAAAATTAACGCATTAATGTCTGCTCGAGAGGTAAAGAAGACCGGAATTCCTTGTCCTTACCCAAAAGAGTGGGACTCGATTCCGTATCCGGCGAAGTTCAACCTGATCAACTTCACGCCGTTCGATGGCAGAGGCTCGCCCACTCAACATTTGATCTACTTTAAGTCCCACTTGGGCATGATCTCCGGCAATGAACCCTTGATGGTTCGGTCATTCGTCGGCACTCTTCGCGGAGCTGCCTTCGATTGGTACCGCCGTCTTAAATTTGGAAGCATCAACAGTTGGGAGGACTTGGAGAGCATGTTCCTCACTCATTTCTTCGATGACGATGACGAGATATCCATTAGGACACTCTTCGATGAGAAACAAAAGAACGGAGAGTCGGTGGATACCTTCATCAAACGCTTCCGCAACAAGGCGATGAACTGCAAGGATCCCATCACGGAGGAGTTCATCTTGCAGACTTGTCATAACAACTTATCCATTAACATCTTGGATGTGATGGGAATAGAGCCGTCCGACACTTGGAAGGAGTTGAAGGCCCGAGGAGAGCAAGCTGAGCGATTCCTCAAAAGGAAGAAGGCCGAGAGGAGCCAACCGATGGCTAATTCTCCAAACTCGAACTTCGCCTCTCATGATAGGAGCGAAGCACCTGCAACTGCTGCTAATCAGACGTCGCAACAGCAGCCCCGAAGGCAGCAAAGGACTTCAGAACAGAGGCCTCAAAAAGAGTACTCCTTCAAGGACGAAGATGTTCCAGCCATCTTCAAATCCCTCCTGGACAATAACAAGATCAAGCTCCCACCAATTGTGAATCAAGAGGAAGCTGACGATGTTGCGGATCCGAGGTACTGCGCATACCACAGGAGGATCCATCACCCAACCAAGGCGTGCTTTACACTCAAGGATAGCATCCAGACCTTGGTTGAAGCCGGCGTCATAACGCTAGGGTGAGCCGGTTAAAAACGGCAAGACTCCAGTGGGTGCATGAGTATAAACTGTATCCCCGACTCCAGTGGGTGCACGAGTATAAACTGTATCCCCAAACTCCGACCGGTATAAGAGTATAAACTGCTCCCCGACTCCGAAGAGTATACGAGTATAAACTGCTTCTCAACACTCCGACCGGTATAAGAGTATAAACTGCTCCCCGACTCCGAAGAGTATACGAGTATAAACTGCTTCTCAATCCTCCGACCGGTATAAGAGGTTAAACTGCTCCCTGATACTCCAATAGGTTTATGAGTCTAAACTATTTCCTCCCTTCCACGGGAAGTTCCTAGAAGAATGCCATGCGTGGTATTCTTAAGGATAACCCGATCGTGCATCTAATTCAATGATACACCCAGTTTTACAAAGAAAAGCTGGGGGTGGATAATTCATCATTTACCAAAGCCAAATTCTCCTCTCGATTCGTCCAAAGAACGAGAGGTCCAATCTCAAATCGAGTAACCAAACCTTACGACAGTTAGGGTTATCCGAGTCTTTTCGATTCTCGGAGTGGAGATCCCACTCCTAGTTTCACCTTTCGGATTCTGGGGGTGGAGATCCCACCCCGAGTTTCCTTTGCAACTGAAGATAGAATATAAAATTCTTCCTCTTCAGCACTGGGAGATAGAATATAAAATTCTTCCTCTCCCATTGTTCCCCTATCTTTGCTTTCAGAAAAGACAGGGATGAAGTCAACGCTTAACACGCGTTGCCGGGTAGTCTTTCCCGTGAGAAAGACGAAGTCTATGTATTCAAAAGCATAGCACCATTTTCCCCTGTCTTTGCTTTTAGAAAAGACAGAGATGAAGTCAATGTTTAACACACGTTGCCGGGTAGTCTATTCCCGTGAGAAAGACGAAGTCTACGTATTCAATATCGTAGCACTAAAAGAGTTAACTCTTTTAGCACGACGTCACATGCGGAACGGATTTACACAATCCGCATGCTAGCCCGACCCAAACGGTAATCGGTAAAGGCACGTCAAACCCGTTGAAGGCTGGGGGTTTGCCAAAAATCCCAAAGTCAGCGCCTAACACGCGTTGCCGGTTAATCCTTAACCGTTAAAAAGGACACACGTCCACATATTCCACATTGTGGCAGGTTGTTATTAATAACACCATAATCCCTGCTTCACACGCACGGGGAATTTTATCCCGAATCCTAAGTAGGAATGAGTCAGCGCCTAACACGCGTTGCCGGTTAGTCCTTAACCGTTAAAAAGGACACACGTCCACATATTCCACATTGTGGCAGGTTGTTATTAATAACACCATAATCCCTGCTTCACACGCATGGGGAATTTGATCCCGAAGCCTAAGTAGGGATAAATCAACACCTAACACGCGTTGCCGGGTAGTCTATTCCCGTGAGAAAGACGAAGTCTACGTATTCAAGATCGTAGCACTAAAAGAGTTAACTCTTTTAGCACGACGTCACGTGCGGAACGGACTTAAACAATCCGCATGCTAGCCCGACTCAAACGGTAGTCGGTAAAGGCTCATCAAATCCGTTGATGGCTGAGAATTTGCCAAAAATTCTATAAACGCGAGTCATTGACGCACCAGCTCCATTAGTTGGTCTTGTGACTCGAGCATCCAACAACTTCAGAATGGGATCCACATATGCAGAGGAATCAGCTTTTACAGATTGGTCCTGCAACCCCTCCACAAATTTCGGGTTATAAGTTCGTGGTCTAAACCTTAGGATTTCAACCCCAAATTCGTGGCCTCTTTGCGAATAAGCCCCTTTTAGGGACTGTTTTGCAAATAAACCCCCCAAACGATTCTTTAACCCTTTTGCATAAAACACCCCCACGATCCTTCATCAAATGAGCACAAATCAAAACCCCCCACAAAATTTCGGCCAAATTTTTCACAAAACCCCCCCAAAAAAATTTTCGGCCAAAAAAACCTCTTTCTCTTGAGAATTCAAGTGTGAAAAGGGGTAATTCAAATGGAGGGGACCACAAGCAAAAAACCTCTTTCTCTTGAGAATTCAAGTGTGAAAAGGGGTAATTCAAATGGAGGGGACCATAAGCAAAAGGACAAATGAAGAAAAGGGGGGACCATGAAAAAAAGCAAGACACACCCCAAGGGTGTCTCGGCAAAACCGAGACACCCCAAGGGTGTCTCGGCCTTG
>BQKN01054017.1:10167-22883 GCA_022839385.1 Asparagus kiusianus | reverse complement strand
TGTGAGATGTGACTAGTGACCTGTTATAGAATGGCTAGTTACATGACCTTGTTACTTAAGGTGATTATGGATTCTTGTGAGATGTAGGCCAGTTGTATTTCTTTTCATACATAGATCGGGATTAATATTTAATTATCTACAATTTAAGATATATGGTATATACATGAGGGTTTCCTTGTTTGGATTATTTCGCTCGACGTACTACGCCTCTTGTTGTAGAATTTTAAGTATTATTTCCATCTAGTTGTATGACCTTGTTACTTAGATGATTAGTCTGATCGCTAGCTGCATGACCTCGTTACCCGATCGATTTTGGATTTTTCTGATTATTATATTCTAGTAGTGAATTATATTTAGATTATTAGTATTCCAGTTGCATGCTCTATTATTATTATTATTGTTATTGCTTTGGTCTTTTAATCATTCTATCCTTCTTTGTGGGATCTTGTCGTGTGCCATGCACACTGACGTACACCTGTTTTCTCTGGTATACGTTAGACTTAGAGAAAGAACAGGTCCAGCTTGGAGATGCGCCAGAGCCTGAGTATTCTCAGCAGGAGTGCCTTGTAGACAGAGTTGAAGAATAAGCCGAAGTTTAGTTATCTCTTCTTAGTTGATGGTCTTAGTTTACTTTTGTAGTATTTCCTTTCTTTTCCGAACGATGTATTATATTTCTCCAGTATTCAGTTGTTAAATTTTGTATAAGGGTATGTTGACCCGAATATTATGTCTTAGATGATATTCATTTGTGATATGTATTATTTTATTCTGTGTTGTTTATTATATTCTTACTAACTGTGATCGAGGACATGTACCTTCGCATTTATTTCTTGACGCTTAGCATATTAGGTTGAAGAGAAATGTTAGTTTTATTTATTCTCTTTAATCTAATACATCACGGGCTTATTCACATTCTGATTCCTGGGTATTTTGGGAAGCGGGGGGTGACAGCCAGGGCTGGCTGACGGGCCCCTCAATCGTTAGGCGTGCTTGAGTCTATTGACAAGCTGAGTCCTTATGGGCGAACCCCCTAAAGGTGAGCTTCGACTCATGCGGGCGAGCAAAACATTCAGGCGAGCTTGACTCGTGCTGGCGAGTCAAGTGAACGGGCAGGACTTAACTCGTTTACATGGGCTCAACAATCAGGTGAGCTTGACTCGTGCTGGCGAGTCAAGTAAATAGGCGAGGTTGGCTCGTGCAGGCGGTCCAAACTATTGGGTCCTTTTGTTTTGATGATAATTTACAAACAATTTACATCTAATATTGTTTGTCTAGTGTTTGTGTTTTGTATCTATTCTAGGCAAATAATATGTTAGAGGATGGATGGAATCGAGCATTCACGATCATATCCAATGGATGTTGGTGGAATAGTGGAGTGTAGCCTTGCAATTCAAGTTGAATATCTAAGTTCAAGCTTCATCCGCAAGTTTACCAAGAAGAGCTTCGTTGAAGATCACAAGCTTGGGTAATTTAGTTTTAGGTTTATACTTGTGTGTAGATACTTTAAGCTCATATTAATCACACACACGTATTTATTGATTTTATCAAAATATAGGTGTTTTTGATAAAATATTATTTTATTAGTTTATAGACTTCAATATTAGTTTATACATATTTTATTAAGTCTATAAAATCAGTTTATAAAGTTTCAAAACATGGTTTAGCTAAAATATCAAAAACATGTATTTTGTATTTTTATGTTTTGGACTAGTTTAGAAAAATGATGAGTTTTCACAAATAGGAAGTGCTTTTTGAAAAGTTTTTGTCCCGCCCGTGTGTTTTCATGTCTACAATCATTTCGCAAAGTTTTATATTTTTCTGAATTTGTTTGCTATTTTTAAAGGCGGTTTAAAAATCTATTTTTGTTTTAAACATGCTATATATCTATTACCATTCGACTGGTCAGTCGATTGATGAAATAAGTCGACCGATCAGTCGATTGAAGAAAATGTCTGTAATTTAAAAAAGTTTTTGTTTTGTTTTGGTCGACTGATAAGGTCCATCAGTCGACTGATGAGCTGGAAAACTCCTCTAACGGTCAGCTCATCGGTCGACTGATGAAAGCCATCAGTCAACTGATACTGTAACGGCTAGTTTTTTCAGCCTTTTATAGATTTGGGTTTTTGGTCTTTTTGCCTTGTTTTCTCTTGGCTTTGGGGTTCCTATAAATACCCCCACACACCCTCAGTTTTTTTTTCAGTAGAGAAAAGTTTTACAAGCGTTTTAAAAGTTTGTTTAGTTTGTTTAAAGGTGTTTAAGCCTTGTTTAAGAGTTTTGTTTGTGAAGATAATTTCACAAGAGCAAGTGGAGATCATCTATTGGTGTTTGAGCATTCAACTCTTCTCCCTCTCTCTTGCTAACCATAGAGAAGTTTTCTAAACTCAATCTAATCTCATTGTTTACACACACAACCATTGAGCTTATAGTATTTTCATATATAGTATAATTGGGGTTGTGAGAGATTGTAATAATTGAGTATGAGCCTACATTGAGTTCTCATCTATTATAGAGAACAAACTTGTTGTATTGTGAGTTTAATTGTGTAGATCATTTTGTATTACACTAGTACACCAAGAGGAGTGTGTGGTGAGATACGGGGTCGTCCCAAGAGGAGTGGGGTAAGTGGTAATGCTTAGAGAGAGGTTGTAATTTCTAATACTTGAGGGAGATATGAGTTAGAGACCAACACTTGAGGTGGTAGTTAGTGTAGTTACATTGTGAGTGATTATGAACACTGATCGGTGAGCGTTGAAAACCGACATTGTGAGATGTAAACGTTTTTGGGTAAGTGTAGAATACCCGGTGTGATAGTTGATTTCTCCCCGGGAGTGGGGAGCGAAGACGTAGGACGGAAGGTCCGAACTCCGTGATCATTTTCTTGTGTTTGAGTTTAACATTGGCGCATTTATTCTTGCATATTGTTATATTGCCATTGTTGCATGTTTATATCGCCCTTAGTTTGTATATCCTTGCACATATATTGTTCATATCACATTTGCTAGGATATATTTGTTAATAGTTTTAATTTGGCATTAAATCGAATTAGATTAGCATAAACCCTATTCATCCCCCTCTAGGGTTCCTTCCTAGTGGCATTGGGGTGCTTTCAAAAACCTCATTGGTGAACTTGGCTCGTGCGGGCGAGGCTGACTCGTGCAGGTGAGCCAAACCAACTTTGTTCGTGCAGGTGAGCCAAGTATGCAGGCGGAGTTGACTCGTGCAAGTGAGTTAACTCGTGTAGGCGAGCTTCTTCTCTCGTCAAGCGAGCTCGTTTTGACAGGCAAGCTTCTGCTCTCGTCAGGTAAGCTCTTCTTGATGGGTGAGCTCTGCCTTATCAGGCGAACTCTACTTGATAGGCGAGCTATGCCTTGTCAGGTGAACTCCAACCTTTATCAGGCAAGCTTTGCTTGATAGGCGAGCTTTGCTAACTCGCCTGCATGATGGGGCTCGCCTGCACTTTGTAGGCCGTCTGTTCTCAAGACTTAGAAAATTCTTGACCTTTTGAGTCAAAGTTTCTAATTTCCTCTTGTTGTATTTTGTAGCTCGAGAAGAGGTACCAACTGTTGTGCCTCGCACTCTAAGATCTTCTAGAAAGAAACCCCTCACCGCAAAGGAGGTGGACCGATACGAGGAGATCGCCCGCAAGAGAAGAGATGCCCCTTCGAGCATCCACTCCGCAATTCCCTTCACAGCCTCCGCCTAAACCTGGTTTTCCCGACCCAGCAAGCATAGGGGTGGGAGAAGGCCACTTGTTGATGACTCAGAGCCCATCCCTTTGATCTATCCTATTGTCATGATCTTCCTCGGCAAAGAATCTGCTACTCCCGACTCTGGATCTATGCAGGGCCTCATCTAATGATTGGAGAACGCAATGAAACAAGCGATCTCCATCGTCATAGATCTATGCCAGGCACCTTCATGGAGTTTGACGCCTTCATAGCAGATAGCTTGAAGGCCATTCAACGAGCAGGTGGTCATCAACTGGCTATGCTTTGTGAACGACAACTCATCCGCCTAGAGGAATCTGTGCATCACTTGGAGAGGCTGGTGTTCTCCAATTCATGTAATGAGGTGGAGCGACTCATAGTCCAAGCTCGGATTAAGAGGATGCATGAGTGTGAAGCTCGAGGGAAGAGTATATCGAAGAAGGATATGCTTGGGCGGTAACGCCAATTGCAGGTCACGATGGATGCTTCCGTCTCTATTAATGCTCGGCTGAAGGCCAAGCTCTCCGAGGAAGATTCGACCATGTAGGACTTCTAACTTAAGAGCGCAAACGTTCACGACGCTATTAAAAGAGAAATGCAAGCTCTCCAGGCACTGCGTCAAGAAGAAAAACCTGCTGCTGCATCTTTTAAGGCTAAGATCCGGTAGGAAGCGGAGGACAAGGCCCGAGCGGATCGAGCGAAGGACCTAGCCACTGTTAAGGCTGAGCTCGCGTCCTTCAGCTTATTGGGCTCTGCTAGCCGTGGGGACTAAGTTCATGGGGTTGGATTGATTTTGAGATATTTTTTGTTAACTTTATTTGAACGTATTGTCATGACTTAGTTTGAATGTATTATCATAACTTTATTCGAAGGTAAAATCTCAAATATGCTTTAGTTTGAACGTATTGTCATGACTTAGTTTGAACGTATTGTCATGACTTAGTCTAAAATATGCTTACTATGAACAAAGTTATGTTTTGTTGTCCAACTTCTTGTGCATCTACTCTTGTTCTTGTCTCTCATTGACCAACACTTAGGATTTTTAGCAAATCCTCAGCTATCAATGGATTTGATTTGCCTTTACCGATTACCATTTGAATCAGACTAGTCATACTATTCTCCTCAGTATGATGAGTTATCGAGAAGTTTATTTTAGACTTAACGCTAAAATTTCTTCTCTACCCTTAGCCGTTTGAGGCGTTGGGTTTAGTTAATTACAACCGTTAAGCTGTAATTAGGTTAGGTCATGTTATTGAATATAACAACTTAGCCCAAAAATGTGTGACCACTTGTATAAATGATCGCTCGAGGGTCCGAATAACGATTCATCGCTTGGTAGGTTGTTACTCAGGAATAGGCAGTCGATAAGTCACATCGCTTGGTAGGCCATTATCGAAGAACAACGTCATTTGAAGGAATGATGATGTTAGGGTAATCAGATCATTCAAGGACGTATGAGTGTGACGACTGATTAGAATAGTAGCACATCGTATGGTAGGCTACTATCATTGATTGTTCTATGGATATTTAGAATGCTCGAAATAGATCAAATCATTTAGGGATGTAGGAGTATGATGACTGATCGGACAACGTCATTTATGGGAATAACGAAGTTAACTATTAGGGATAATTATTAACATGATAGTTTTGTGAACCCACTATACTATTGGAGAGGATTGATAGGGGGTTTGTTAGAGGTTTAATGTTAACATGATAAGATTGTCGCGATTGGAGCGACTTTGATGACTTATCATCCTATTAAAGAGGATTGGTAAGTTAATTGGATTATCACGATTGAAGCGAGTTGGAGGACTTACCATCCTATTAAAGAGGATTGGTAAGTTGATACGGTTGTCGCGATTGGAACGACTTAGAGTACTTACCATCCTATTGAAGAGCGTTGATAAGTTGACAGGGTTGTCGCTATTGGAGCGACTTAGAGGACTTACCATCCTATTAAAACAGATTGGTAAGTTGACAAGGTTGTCACGATTAGAGTGACTTGGAGGACTTACCATCCTATTAAAGAGGATCGGTAAGTTGATAGGATTGTCGTGATCGAAGTGACTTTAGGAACTTACCATCCTATTGAAGAGGATTGGCAAGTTGATTTGATTATCGCGATTGGAGCGACCTTGAGGACTTATCATCCTATTAAAGAGGATTGGTAAGTTGATTGTTAGAGGTGATTGTTAATGTGATAGTGGGAGTGGTTCCATCGTCCTATTGGAGAGGATCGACGGGGAAATTTTGGAGAAAATCAGTTGTCAGATATGATTGTTAACGTGTCAATTTTTGTGTGGGCCTGTCGTCCTGTTGAGGAGGATCGGTGAGGAAAATTTAGAAGGAAATGACTACAGAGGTGACCGTTAACTTGATAGTTTTGTGGGAGTTTGAAGGAAGACTACAGGTAGTATTTTTTTAGGAATTTTTTGTTAATAGGCATCATGATCTTATCGCCAGTCGGTTTGACGAAGGCGATAAGCTCCATTCGAATAGACTATTCCTATTACAAATGGTCCTTTCTATTTGGGCTGGAATTAACCTTTCTTCTTGGAGTTGAGTATCATAGGTCGTTGAACAGTGAGGACCAACTCTCCCTCCCTGAAAGATCGGTGCTTGACTTTCTTATCGAAAGCCTTGGATATTCGGGCTTGATAGAACTCAATGTGTTGTTAAGCTTCGAGCCACTTTTCATCTAACACCTCCAATTTAACGAGACATCGCTGATGACTCTATTCAGTCATCATCCCCATTGCGAGTGCAACGCGTAGGAACGAAAACTGAATCTCTAGTGGTAGTACGGCTTCGTAACCGTATACCGGTGAATAAGGTGTGGTACCAGCCGGTGTGTGAACCGTAGTACGATATGCCCATACGCTTTCACCAAGCTTTTTATTCTAATCATGTTTGTTATTGGATATTAGCTTAGTTAAGATCTTGATGATTGTCTCATTGAAAGCCTCGGCTAGTCCATTTGCTGAGGGATTGTAAGCCGTGAATGCATGACTAACAAATTATGATCCGTTGTCATGAATGATACGTCTTGGAATGTCGTATCAGTAGATAATATGATGTTTGATGAACTTGATCACATCATCGGTTTTGACTTCTCTTAAGGAAACAGCTTCGGGCCACTTAGAGAAGTAGTCGGTTATCATAAAGATGAAGCGATGACCTTTGGCTGATGGTGGAGATATCGGTCCGACATCCATCACCCATGTCTCAAATAGCCACGAAGTTACTGCCAGATGCAGGTCTTCTGGTGGTTTGTGAATGTAGTTGGTGTGGATTTCACATGCATGGCAACGCCTGGCATAAGCAACAGCGTCGTTGATCATTCTGGGTCAATAATAGCTCATTCTTCGCAAGCGATCCCAGAGTTTGGGTCCGGATTCGTGAGCATCGTAGGTACCATCATGGGCTTCCTGTAGGACTTCTCATGCTTTTGTTGTTGAGAAACACTGAAGTAACATGTCGTCGTACGACTTACGATACAACGCCTTCATTGTTGAATCATATTAGAACCTCAGAGCGCGCCTACGAATAGAATCTCGCTCATTTACGTCTTCGGGTAGTATGTCGTATAAGACGTAGTCGATAATTAGAAAATGCTAATCTCTCAGTTTGAGTTGACCCGTAGCCTAGCGAGTTGTATTCACCTCCAGAACATACTCCGGTTGGAAGAGTTGTCGACTTGCGATAGTGATGCGTTGACTTGTTTCTAGTGGTTGAGCTAGGTCAACTACCAATGATGCTAGGGCATCCGTGTGCGTGTTCTTGGAACAGATCACTTGCTCAATGCAGAAGCTTTTGAATGATTTGGCTAGTTTGATAGCCGCTTCATGACATGGGATTAAGTCGTCGTTTCTGACTTCGTATTCATCTGTCATCGGTCTGACGATGAGCTGAGAGTCACCGTTAGCTACAAGATAATTCGCCCCCAACTCCTAGGCGAAGTCAAGTCCGATGAGTAGCGCATTGTACTCAGCCACGTTATTGGTACACAGCTTAGTTAAATAGAAAGCTCGGGATAATATGTGGTTTTGCGGAGAAACCAAGACCACCCCCACCCCTGCGACGATAGACTTGTTTGTGCCTACACGAGAAGCTCCATCAAAGTATAATCGCTAGACTTCTTCCTGCGAGGTTGCATTAACCTCGTGAGTTTCATTTGGTATATCTTTGAATAGATCAGTCTTCGATTCAAGCGGACGACTAGCTATGAGATCGCAGATTGCTTGTCCTTTGACAAACTTCTGTGGCATGAAGTGTATGTCATAGCAGGAGTGCTCATCTTGCCAAGTGCTAATTTAAGGATCCGGGCTGTGTCATGAAGACTCGGATAGGATTCATCCGGGAGATGACGTGTATGGTTTGACCAACCAGGTAGTGTCCTATATTTTGGATAGCGAACACAAAGGCCAAACACTCCTTTTC
This sequence comes from Asparagus kiusianus, assembly GCA_022839385.1. NCBI lineage: Eukaryota > Viridiplantae > Streptophyta > Magnoliopsida > Asparagales > Asparagaceae > Asparagus > Asparagus kiusianus. The sequence goes on along the minus strand of BQKN01054017.1, from coordinate 14,736 downwards.
AACCATGGGGTATCGACTTTCGGCTCCCTACAAGGTTCTACTCAAATAATAGACGCCCTACTCATGGTCAGCGTTATCATTCTATGCTAAGAGGGCGCTAAGAGAATGCTCCATTACCCACACATAAATCAAGAAGGGTTTCCCTGAGATCGGGGCCGCCAAGACAGGTGGATTTGAGAGATAAGTCTTGATCTCATCGAACGTCTGTTGGTAAGGCTTATCCCATACGAAGGAAATACCTTTCTTCGTCAGCTTGGAGAAGGGTTGGCACTTACCGAAAAGATTTAAGATGAATCTTAGGATGTAAGCCATATGTCCTTAAAGTCCTCTCAATTCCTTGAGATTTCTGGGTGGTTGAAGCTCTTGAATAGCTTGCACCTTGTCGGGGTCTATGTGAATTTCCTTCGTCATGACGACGAATCCGAGGAATTTACCGCTCAACATCTCTAAAAATGACTTCGTGGGGTTCATCTTGAGGTGATGGGATCGTATCAGCTCGAACATCATTCTCAGGTCTTAAAGATGATCGTCTTTGTTGCGACTCTTCACAACCAAGTCATCTACGTAGCATTCGACAGTCTTTCATAGATAATCACAGAAGATTGTTCTCATGGTGTGCTAATAGGTTATGCCGGCATTCTTAAGTTTGAAGGGCATAACTGTGAAATAGTATACCCCTACCAGAGTTCTGAATGAAGTATGCTTCTTGTCTTCAGGGTGCATCTTGGTTTGATTATACCCTAAAAACCCATCCATGAAGGATATCCTTTCGAACCCACAAGTATTGTTGATGATGACGTCTGTGATGGGTAAAGGTAATTCGTCCTTTGGGCATGCAGCATTGAGGTTCCTTAAGTCAATGCAGATACGGATCTTTCCATTCTTCTTCAGGACTAGAATAATGTTAGTCACCCAATTGGGGTGTTGTTCCTCTCTAATGAAGCCTGACTCGATCAGCTTCTTCACTTTGGCTTCGATCGCCTCCATGATTTGTTGATAAAACCGTCTTTACTATTGTTTGATAGGTTTGGCGTCCGAGTTGATGTTGAGGCGATGCATGATGGATCTGAGGATTAAGGCCAGACAAGTCCCTATAATTCCAGGAAAATACGTTAATATATTCCCGAATGAGGGATATAAGGTCTTCTTTCTCCTAGGAAGGTAAGTTGTCGCTGATAAATATGGGCTTAGGATTAGCCTCATCTCCCATATTTATTTGGATTATCTTGTCCTCCGTGGGTAGTTCACGTTGTTCAAACCGACCACTCCATTAGGCGCTGATGTGGTGATCCTATGCTTCATCATAAAACGGAATCTGGTCATCCTCTTTGATTTCGGCGAGATCGACCATAGCCATGTTGATTGTGAGGTCCCTGAACAGATCTCCCTCACTAACATCCGAATCCCACATCGAGGATGTTAACGATGATTCTCTGAAAGGACCGTCTTCAAAATCTTCACTGAAATTGTAGTATAACTCTGATGAAGAGGAGGTGTAACCAAACCCTCTTCGAGTTTTACCGAAGTAATTGTTGGGCTTTCCTCTGGGAACATAAGCAGGTCGGATGAGTGTCTTTCTCCTTTTGCCGTAATTCAAGCCTTCTTTGCGGATGAGGTCATAACCCATGCTCTCCATCATAGGCTTCGTAACTTGATCGTAGTGCGAGAATTGAGGAGCGGGCTCATCATCATCTGACTCATCCCACATTGTGCGCATAGGCCGGTATATCCTTCCAAAGATAATATCTTTCTGATAATTACCCCGGGTGGGTATGACAAAGATGGCCCATGAGGACTCAATCGTTTGTTTGTCTGTGACGAACGATGAGTACACGGGCAAGTGCAAAGAAGAGTTATTATATAACTCTGCAACCAAATTGCAAACCTCGTCATTACTAGATTCTAAACTAGACGGCAAATAAGAAAATTTAGGATCTTCATTCAGGATAAACTTGTCTGCTTCGTCAGTGTTGGTTATAACAAGGCCTCCATAGCTGATTACAATGGGTTCAATGTCATTCAAGACAAGACCCTCGTTGCACTCAGACTCACTATCGGCCTCATTGCCACTGCCACGTTCCTCGATCGGTGGCTCGTTGCCCGGTTCAGAGTCCTGGTAGAGCAAAGAATCGATGAAGTAGTTTTTAACCCCCTTGAAGGGCTGCTTATCAGCAACCACCGTCTTTACTTGATGACGGTCGTCTACATACTTCAAACACTGATGCAATATGGATGGGACTATCCGGTTGCTATGGATTCATTACCGACCTAATAGCATGTTGTAGGAAGGCTCTACATCGATAACGTAGCAAGTCACTTCCATCTTCATGTCGTCCAGCTAGTACTTGAGGTGGATCCCCAGCGGCCGCGTTCCGGTGGCGTTAAAGCTAAAGATGGTGGTAGTCATTGTAGACTACCGCTTTTGAGGCACACCCAATTGTTTGATGAGCTTCAAAGGGATAATGCTCAGTGCATACCCTGGATCAACTTGGATCCTGTCCATGTTTTCGGGAAAAGTTGCTGTTTTCATTGCTCTTGTTTGAGATCTGTTACAACTTCAATCGTTACAACAGAATAAAATGAAAACAAATGATTTACAACTTTAACGAAAATAAACACGAGATCCCGGTTTGGTTCGGTCTCGCTTGCGTGGGTTGTTGGCCTGTGACGGGGATGTCGATATCCGTGGACCGCCGACTCTTCAAGATCCTTTCCGGAAAAATCCGGCAGAGTTTCGTCTATCCGTGAAGGGATATGGAAACAGAACTTCGTCGATCCGCGTGAGATCTCAGAAGTTTAAAGCTTATGTCTCGGCTAAAACGAGACACTAGCTCTTCTTAGTGTCACCTGCGAAGGGTAACACCAAGGAAAAGAAAGAGGGAATGAAGAAGAAATTGATGAAGAACTCTCACTCCTCGATCCGGCAGGGCTTCGCCGCTTTCTTTGAAAACCCCGACTCCTTACTCCGGCAGGGCTTCGCCGCTCCTCTCTAAAATTTCAGATCTCAAAGGCTAAAGCTCAAGATCTGAAATTTCTCTCCCAAAACCCAGGCCAAGAGAATGGAGACCCAAGGGGTCTATTTATAGGCCACCAAGGAGTCCTAGGGGCTGCCCCAAAAAGCGTTTCGCCGTAAAAGCATTTCGCTGTAAAAGCATTTCGTCGTAAAAGCGTTTCGTCGTAAAAGCGTTTCATCGTAAAAGCGTTTCGTCGTAAAAGCGTTTCGCCGTAAAAGGAGGCCAAGAGGAGGGGGGACCATGTGGACACCCAACAAAAGGAGAAGGGGGGGACCATTGGCTATGTGGACACCCCAAAGGGGGTGTCTCGGCTGGCTACAGCCGAGACAGCCATGGCCGAGACACCCCCCATGGGGTGTCTCGGCCATGGCCGAGACACCCCTTGGGTGTCTCAGCTAGTCGAGACACCCCTGGGGTGTCTTGGCTTTGCCAAGACACCCCTCGGGTGTTTCAAGCCTGCCGAGGTATCCCAGGGTGTCCCGGTCCATTCCGAGGTCCTGCCGTTGTCCCGCCGTTGATCTGCCGTTGACTTGCCGTTGACTTTTCGCCCGAACTCGGATTTAATTGATTTCGGATGCGTTGGAATCTTGACGACAAGCTCTGTAGATCCTGATGGTTGGATTTTTAGTGGGATGATCGGGACACGGCGGGTGTTGGTCCAATTGCGGTGATCGCGGGGTTTTCGGTCAATCCGTATCCCCATGATTCTGACGTTCGTTGGCTCACGGAGTTCGTCGGTTCACTTCAGGCGCTCACCGACATCATTTGAACTCTTGTGAACCGGGTAGTGACGTTCATCGTCGCTCGTTAACACTGAGCTGTGGGTGGGGACCTATCGGTAATTTTCGATGCCTACAGATACCCCCTCCAAAGTGTTTCGGACTCGTTTCTTTTATAGAAGAGACCAGAATACTTTGGATATGATTGGTCCAGCCTTCAGTCGGCCTAAGGGACCTGTGGTTTGCTTCAACTCTCGGCTCCTTCGATCTTTGGTTTATCCGGTGCTTTGTCGAATAACCGAAGTTGTTCCGGCGCTGCGTTTATCGCCTGGCCGTCATTGGAGTCTCGAGTTTACAGCTGATGAGTTGAGTTTGGCTCGTGTCATTGAGTTGACTTTTGAACTTACTATCCCTATCACATCGTGTTGACCTGGAGTTTCGAATCACTGGGGGTTGACTTTTTGTCGCAACGCGCTGTCCGGCGTTGACCTAAGGTTACGCGTTGACCGGCGTCCACCTTAGGGTTTTGGAACCGCGTGGGTTGACTTTCGTCATCACGTGTTGACTTTCGTCGCCACGTGTTGCCTTTTGGCACAACGCGCTGTCCGGCGTTGACCTAAGGTTACGCGTTGACCGGCGTCCACCTTAGGGTTTTGGAACCGCGTGGGTTGACTTTCGTCGTCACGTGTTGACTTTCGTCGCCACGTGTTGACTTTTGACGCAACGCGTTGTCCGGTATTGACCTAAGGTTACGCGTTGACCGGCGTCCACCTTAGGGTTTTGGAACCGCGTGGGTTGACTTTCGTCGTCACGTGTTGACTTTCGTCGCCACGTGT
>BQKN01054015.1:6447-20014 GCA_022839385.1 Asparagus kiusianus | reverse complement strand
CTGCTGTTGAATCACCGAACCTGAGTGGTTGAGATCCTCCAGAATTCGCCTCCGCTGCTAACTCCTGTTTAGATTCTGAGAAATCTAATCTCCAGAATCCAACCAGTCCGCCCTTAACTCAGTTGAGTTTGTTGAGTTTATATAGGAGGATAAGAGGTGTAACTGCCCTCTAAATCCGCTCCTACGTGGGCGTGATTCCCTCGGATCGTGGAAAACAGTTCTGAAACCGTTCGACTTGTGTTTGAACAAGTCAAACGCCCAATTTGGCGTTCAGAACCCAACTTCGTGTCTTAGGATTGAGACGCGAGGTTGGGTGTTAGCTGAACATTGATAAACGTGAGGGTCGCTCACGTTTTGGCTTGTCGCCTACTTGGTGACGCGGGGGTCGGTGTGGGTTGAACTCCCACGAACGCGAGGGTCGCTCACGTTAATTTGTGACTTGGAAACGTGGGGGTCGCCTGCTGTTCCATATTTGTGACGCGGAGATGACTTCCGCGTTTTAGAAGGAGCTAATTGATTTGTAACTTCTTCTGTAAGGCGTTGCAAAGACCGTTGTTCTGTAATCCTCGCTTTAGCTGTTGTGGAGTGTGAAAGTCGTCAAATTGTAACCTTCACTGTAGATTGTGAAGACTGCTGAATAGAGTTTCCATCAGTTGTCGAAAGTGTCATCGAATTGTAACTCTTCTCGATCTACGTGAAAAGGCCTCCATTCGCAGTTTCTCCGTTTATCGACCCGAAAACTATTTGATTGTAGCTTTCGTTGTAGGAGCTTAGACGGGAATCAACATCCATGGTGTCTTCTAGACGAATATTTGCCCACAGCTCTCTACCAAGCAATTCACCAACTAAGTCCAACCTTTTATTTCTAAAATCATTACACTGCTCATCAGCAACTCTATTAATCATGCTGTTGTCGCAGCCATCAAGATCAATCATCTCAGAAATGAGGTCGCGTTTGCGGTGATCGTGGAAGTCGTTTGATTGTGACTTCCGTTATCGGGGCTTGTTTTAATCAGCTACCCATTGTGATTTTTAGACAGCCTACAGAACCCCCTCCAAAGTTTTCGAAAGTTCGCGGTTGACTGAGACGAATTTTCGGAATACTTTGGATCCCAAAATCTAGTGAACTGATTACTCACTTCGTCTGATCGAGCCAACTAATTTCAATGTTGTTGACTGTAATCTATCTGTGCTTCTTCAACAGACTCCCCTGCGGAGTCGCCAATTTCTCCTCGGCTTTGGTCGCCTTGATGATTGCTGCTAGCTCTTATTTATCTGGGGCCGTGTCATAGCCTTGGTAGTCAGAGAGCTACCATTATAATAATCCAATGCATAAACAGTTTATGCATTTGAGAATTGGAACGCGTGGGTGAGCCCAGCGTTTTGAAATTTCAACCGACCCGAACGCGAGGGTCGGTTCGGGCGGGATTCTGACCTCGAATCCCGTTTGTTATGATTTGACAGCCTGTCCAGCTGTCTATAAATAGACCGCTTTAGGTCAAATCAGAGTCATTCGACTCTTCTTGAAATTCCAACGAAAATTTTCGTTCTCTTCCTCCGGCGACGACTGTTCATCTCCTCCGATGAGATCTCATGGCACCCAAGAAATCCGAAGCTCCTCGTTCTTCCCGATCTGACGCCGCTGCGGCTCGAGAGTCGACATCATCAGCGCCGGCCGGCGGCGCTGCCGCTCAGGCGAACATGCCGCCTCACCTTCCTTTGATCGGTGGTAAGTATGGACTTCGTGGTCGTTGAACTTGCATCGGCAAGTTTTGGTCTTTGGACCCAACGAGGAAACTCGTTTCAGATGACGCGGGGCTAGACTCCGTCGTTTGGTATTTTTGACGCGAGGGTCGACCTACGTGTCTGAATTTTCTGACGCGAGGTTTGACCTTCGCGTCTGACTTTTCTGACGCGAGGTTCGACCTTCGCGTTTGAACTTAGTTGACGCGGGTGTCGACCTTCGCGTCTGGCTTTTCTGACGCGAGGTTCGACCTTCGCGTCTGGGCTTTGCTTTTGACTTAGCTGATTTTTCTTCGTTTTGCAGTGCGTCATACCAGCGAACCTCTTCTTTTTCGCCACCATTTTGGACATGTAGGTGGCGTAGACATAAACATGACATTCAACTCGCGCATAGAAGTCCCAGTCTTTAGAATTAGGGATAAGAGTCGCGCAGAGTTAGTCACAAAAGTTTCTCCCGAGACTCTTAGGACATTGGTTACGGACGCTAAGTTTGAGCACACAAACCGTAAGCCAATAGTCAAACCTGGATTCCTCTTCGGGGACTTTGTTGACTTTGACGCCGACACCGCTTATGACGGGAACTATAAGTGGCTGCGGAAAGTTGGAGACCGCAACCTTTTCTTACCCAACATGGAGAGAATGTTCCCTATATCTTATTTCCAGTGTGCATCCGTCCCGAGACACATGGATTGGCCCTTGGTTAAGGATCAAGACGGAGTTGCTCTTGGAAATTTGACTTTCCATGGAGTCCGCTCAGCAGGTTATGGTCGACAAGTGACTGTTTTGCGACCAGGTTTATTCGCTAAGGAGTATCCCCTTGGCGAAGTGGCTAGTCCCGCGAGGACTTTTGTTAGGAGATTTGTAGAGAAGAAAGGGGAGTTTCCCGCGCAAGGATTCAGAACTCCTGGCTGGGTTCATTCTCCAGTGTCAGGGTGGTGGACCCGGATGACCAAGTTTGTTTTGGACGAACTGGATGCGCCTCTCTCCCAGGCTGGTTTGAAAGTTCCTGTGCGGGCCACTAAATTCGGAATGGTCCAGAATCACTTTTACTTTTTCTCTATACTGGAGAAGTATAATCCTGATACTTGCACTTTTTTCACCCCTGTGGGGGAATTAGGCTTCGCTCTTCATGAGATGCACGAAGTCTCGGGTCTTCTTCTTGGAGATTTGCCGTATGAAAAATTTGTTCCGGGATCGGCAGAACTTCAACTTTTAAAGAAGGCCAGCCCCGAAATTTACGACACTTTGTGGGAAGTCATGTGTCACTTCCACATCTGTATGCAGCTGACGGGGGCCCGCGGAAGCGGTATTAAACAGGTGTCTTGGGCGGAATATCTATTTCAGAACTTGGGCAATAAGGGAGGCTTAGTGACCCGATTGCCTGCAAGCACCTTAGAGGAGGTTCAGGCTAGGATTGATGATGCTACCTCCCACTACACCAATGAGGCCAAGGAAGATGTTTTCCCAGCCCATACAGAATTCGAGAGTTTCCATTACCAAGCTCTGCTTCCTATCTCTGATACGGCGCTTTTGGCTGGGTATTTGATGCTGTGGCTCAAGCGGTGCGTCGTCCCGACCAAGCCGATCGATGCTCTCGCTATCGAGGTGATCTACCCCGCCGTCCTTCTAGCCCATGGGAGGCCTGTGAGCCTCCTCAGTGCTATGGTGGGTTGTCTACAATTCGGATTGCGGGAGTTGACTTCGGACTTCGTTGACACTACAGAGGTAGAGTCCGAGGGTCGCAAGACTTTCAAGACTCCCAATCCTAGGGTGCCAATGCCATATACTTATTTGATGGCTTGGTACGTGCTACACTGCCCTTCGTTGATGAGTGCAGCCTCTGCCCCAGGAGATTCATTCATCCCATTCATACAGAGATTAGAATCTGCGAAATGGGAAGGGGGATACATGGTTAGGATTCGCCAAATCCTAACGCGAGACACCAACTTCCATATCTACCGATGTTTCCCCGATTTTGAGGGCGGTATCTACGGTGCGGAATATCAAGACGTAGCAGGCCCTAATGGATTCACTCAGCTCAACGGAGGTGTTTTCCATTGGCTTCTCTCCATTAGGCCAAGCTACTTAGTCTTCCGGCAAGGCGTCAATAGCTTCGTCGAGCCCTACCAACCTTATAGATTTGCCCGGCAGTTTGGGTACGACCAAGTGTACGTCGGTAACCCTCGTCCTCAACTATCGGTCGTGGGCAACTTGTATGAAGGAGCTGGGGCTTGGTATTATTCTGTAGCAGGTTGTACCAAGGCCGTTTTCAGGCTTCCCCACAAAACTGCCAACTCCTACACCTCCATAAGCTTCTGTAATTGGTATCACACAGCGTCTCAGATTCCCAATTACAACATAAATACATCGTGTCTGAAAGAGATCAGGCACATGTATTCTTTGAGGAGGGGGTCAAAGACGTCCCGTTTAAGAGGGATCGATGAGTTCTTAGCCGTCGAGGATCAGCCTGTTGGGCAGGAAGAAGAACAAACAGCTGAGCCTGCTCCAGAAGAAGAACAACGTGCGGCTGAGCCTCCCATTACGAGAGCGATGGGGAAAAGAAAACTTTCCGCAGAAGAAGCCGGCAAGTATGATAAGCAAACCCGTCGGAAACTGCTGGTTGATTCTCCTCCCAAAGGCCAACCAAAACCCAAATTGATGGCTGAAGCCATCCGGGCTGCCGTAGATGAAGGCCAACAGGAGTCATCTGTAGCGGGCCTACCGCATAGAACCAGGCTTCGCTCTCAGGGGCCAGCCCTTTCAGACGAAGCTTCTTCTTATCATCCTCCTGAGGACGAGGAGGATGAATTACTGACTGCAGACGCAGAATCTGCTCCGGTGATGGATCTTCCTCCGTCTCCTGTATCAGAACCAAAGGGTCTTGAAGAGAATCCATCACCTTCTCCTTCAGCTTTAATGTCACAAGCCGGTGACTTAATTTCTAGTCCTACAACAGGACTTATGAATAAACCAGCCGTTGGCACAAATCTTCCTGGGTCTTCAGCTGCTCAAGAAGACGAGGAACGAGTTGATTATGAAGGTTCCTCGATCGGCGGTGAAGCTGACGAAGATAAAGATGATGAAGGTGCTGAAGTTGGCAACTTGCCGGGCGACGACGCAGAAGATGAGGAGCGCGATTCAATGGAAGACATAACTCTTTTTGACGATGCTCCCAAGGCTCTGTCTGATAAGGCATCTGGTTATACGCCTTTTTATCTCACCGGTAAGCTTAGTTTGTTTCGACTTATCCCGCACGCTTTTTCCGCATTCCGACCGTTTTTTCGTGTAGGTTCGCCAACCCCCGGGACTACTTCAGCTGCTCCTTTAGAGCAAGAACTTGTGCCAGCGTCGATTCCTCCACAAGAGCAACATACACCTGGCTCCCCTCCGGCAACTGTTTTGCCTACAGCATTGCCCGAGACCACTATTTCATCTGTTATGTTGCCTGAAACTACTGCAGCAACTCCTCCTCCAGAACAGCCGGTCGTGCAGGTATCGGCTTCTTTGCCGGAGCAAGCCTTACATGATTCTTCCGTGGTGGCCACTTCACCAAAAGCGGTGATGAAGATCTCACTTGCTCCGACAGAGGCTGGGCTAAGCTCTTCTCAAGCGAAGGCATTGATGGCCCTGACCTCAAGCCCTTCGCAATTGAATATTTCGATTGCTTCTGCAGCTTCGGCACCGGGATCGCCTACTAGCCATCGTCTTGACGCACTAACCTCAGCTGCTGAAGGGGTATCTTCAGGTGCGACCGTCAGGCTTGCTAATGCACCTAAGTTCCTTCAGATATCTTTGGTGTATCTAAACACTCTTGCGAAGACGGTGGTTGAGTCTTTGATGAATGGTCAAGGGACTCTGAATTCCTTTCGACCTCTCCTGGAAGCAGGCTTAAACAATATTAAGTGTGTGGGCGAACCTCAATGGTTCGAGCGCTGCTCAGAAATCATCCTCCGTTTGGAGGAGAAATTACAATGCTTCGAGACCATGGGTCATAGCGACCTCCAGCCACAAATTGTATCAACTCTGGCTAATCTTCAAGTTGCCGAAGTGATACAACGAGAATCACTGGAGCGGGACTTAGCTGAGAAAGAGCGCCAGGCTGCGGAGTTTCGTGAGCGTCATATTCAGAAGCGAGAAGAACTAGAACGCTCGACTACTTCTCTGAATTCGCTCCGTGATAGACTTGTTGAAGCCGAGGCTGAAGTCTTACGCTTGAAGGCCGAAGTTTCTCATGAAGAAAACGTCGTTAATATCCTCAGCACCCAGGATGCCAACAGTGCTTTGGAATATCATTCACAGGCTTTAGCCCTAGAGGAGGCCAGGAACAAAGTGGTGGCCATCATTACACCAAGTGCGGATGAACTCCGGGCTAAGGCTGAAGCTATAGTGCGAGCTGATCACGAGAAAGAATTAGCTGAGCTCAAGTCTCAACTTGCAGCTTTTGACTTGATGCATGAGTGAATTTAGTCTATCTCTTTTTTTTTATGTTCTTTTGATAAGAACAAGTTTTGTCTTGTATCACTTTCTTTTAGCTTTTGAATAAAAAGTGATATTGATCTTTTAGTGTTCTTGGCACTTATCATGTCTTGGTTTTAGACAACAAATTACAAAGAATACTCAGCTGTTAGGGATAAATACTTGATTATTCTCCCAGAATTGAATCGCAAAACAGAATTCTTCCTGTGTTATTTTGGTGTTAAACACTGAAAGAAGTCCATAAGTGCCAGAAATATAGTCTTGACTTGATAAGGGGAATATTGCGATCAGGGCAATTTTGAGGGCTTATCGCTCTATTGAAGAGAGTCGATAAGTTGATAGTGTTGCGATCGGAGCAACTTTGAGGACTTATCGTTCTATTGATGAGAATCGATAAGTTGGAAGTGTTGCGATCGGAGCAACTTTGAGGACTTATCGTTCTATTGATGAGAATCGATAAGTTAGAAGTGTTGCGATCGGAGCAACTTTTGAGGACTTATCGTTCTATTGATGAGAATCGATAAGTTGAAAGTGTTGCGATCAGAGCAACTTTGAGGACTTATCGTTCTATTAATGAGAATCGATAAGTGAATTCTAACAGAGGAGTTATAATCATATTGATAGTGATAATAACTAGATTCAACCTCTGTTAAGATAATAACCATCTGATGAGTTGAGGAGATACAGAGTTTTGAACGCACTCTGTTGCAAAGATCCCATGAATTCAGAGGCTAAGTATCGAAGATGGACTCTTCATTTGGAAGAGTTATAACGCTAAGGTGACCTTCGCGTTTGAAGTATGAAACGCTGGTCTGAGCCCAGCGTTTGAACGCGGGTGTGAACCTCGCGTTGAGGTTAAAGTCTTAAGTGACTTTATCCAAGAACGTAAAAGATTTACGTTTTGAAATATAAAACGGTTGGGATTCTTTTACCGAACCATTTCAACAGCTTAATAGCTATTATAAATAGACCTGAGTGGTCACATCAAGAGTCATTCGACTCTTTCCACTTTCGGTCATTTCCAAGAACGAGAAATCTCGTTTGACTTCGGCGAGATCTCTGATGAACTTCGTCTCCTTCGTTCGAAAATGCCTCCTCCGATCTACCGTGCTGATGGCGCCACGGAGGACGGGTCCAAGCTCCAAGAAAGTCGCCGGGGGGACTTCCGAAACACCGTCGGTTGAGGGCGCCGGCGGTGTTCCTGTTCCTGCGGGGATGTCGTCGTCGTCTCCGCCGCCACATGGGCCTCCCTGTCGTGGTAAGTGCCGACTAAAAGAACTTGCTTTGACAAGTTTTCTGAAAACCCTAAATGGGTTCTTGATAACGAGGAAGATGACTCGTTCTAACTGGTTGAAAACGCGGGGTTGGGATATCCTTTGGGTCCCGATCCTCGCGTTCCAAATTTTTTAACACGAGATTCGACCCTCGCGTTTAAGAATTCTGACGCGGGGCTCGACCCTCGCGTTGGAAATTTCTGACGCGGGGCTCAACCCTCGCGTTGGAAATTTGGACATGAGACTTTAACCCATTATGTTTTGGGTTCTATCTTTATGTCGATAGCTCATTAACATCTACTTTCGATTGTGCAGTGCTTCTTCCAAATGTGCCACTTTCGCAAGAACATCATTTTGGGTATATTGGCGGTATTGATGCAAACGAAACTTTCAGTCTTCAAAACACAGTTCCGCTTTGTATTTTCGTTGACTCTGAGAGAACGGACATGATTAGATCTCCTCGATGTTCAACTCTTAGAGTTTTGATCACCGATTTGGACATGGAGACCCCTGCTGGTCATGCCCAGTTTCCCAAACCGGCGTTCATATTCGGGGATCGCATATCCATCAATGATCACCTCGTACATGCAGAAGATTCGAAGCTATTGCGGAAAATTGATAATCGCTACTTCTTCCTTCCTAACATGAAGAGGATGTATCCCCTCTCCTACTTCTTGAATGCAAGCCGTCGTCGGAGTCTGACTTTTGACATAGTTAAGGAGAAGGAAAATGTGTCGCTCGGATCTGGTCGACGGGCTCGTACACAAATCGGAGGGCAGCTCAAGGGATTGAGACCCGGTTTATTTGAGAAGAAGGAACTGGCTCAGGAGATGCCACGCCCAGCGAATATTTTCATTCGCCAGTTCCTTGCAACTCAGGGTGAATTTTCTACCCAAGCGTTCAGATCCCCTGGATGGGTTTATTCTGGAGAAGGAGGTTGGTGGACCCGCATGATTGACTTCGTTCTTGAGGAGCTTAAGGAGTCACTCACTCAATCGGGTCTCACAATTCCCGTGTTAGCTACTCGACGGGGAGTTGTGCAGAGCTTCCATAATTTCTTCGCTATGTTAGAGAAATATAACTCGGACAGTTGCACATTTTTCACACCTGCAGGAGAGTTAGGTTTTGCTCTTCATGAAATGCAAGCGGTGTCGGGATTGCCACTTGGGAAAACACCCTACGAAGAGTTCATCCCTACTACCGAAGAGCTTTCTCAGTTGAGGTTGGCGCACCCAGAGATTTATGCTACTTTCTGGGAGTTGATGTGCCACTTCCATATATGTGCTCAAATCTGTGGGACGTGTGGAGGAGGCATCATGCATACCACGTGGGCGGAATACCTCTTTCAGAGTTTAAACCGGAAAGATGTAGCCGTGTCTTGTGTTGCAGCCATCTCTCCCAAAGAAGCCAAAGCTCGGATTAAGGCTTCTAATGCCATCTACAAAACAGAGCATGTAGAGGAGGATTTTGAGGCTGGTGTTGAGTTTGAAAGTTTCCACCACCAGGCTACAATTTCTATTTCTGACACGACTCTACTTGCAGGCTTCTTTATGGTTTGGTTGAAACGGTGCGTAGTGCCGTCGAGACCAATAGAAGCGATCCTGGCTGAGGTTGTATATCCAGCTGTTTTGCTGGCACATGGGAGACCCGTGAGCCTCCTCACTGCCATGGTCGGCTGCATTCAAAACGGCCTAAGGATGTTAACCTCTGATCTGCTCGGCGCCTCGATGGTCAAGGTTGCCAGGAAGAAAGCAGGAAAGAACCCCCAGCCACACATACCAGTGCCGTATACGTACCTGGTGGCCTGGTTCGTGCTGCATTGCCCCTCCTTGATGATGGGAGTATCGGAGAGTGCTGATGCTTACATCCCCTTCATACAGAGATTAGAGTCGGCCACGTGGACTCATTCTTACATAGTCAAGGCTCGACAATTCTTATCTCAGGAGGATAATTACCGGATTTTCTGTTGTGCTCCTGATTTTAACGGAGCTGACGCGAAGGATGCCCGCTTCATGGACTTGCTTTTTGAGGGTTCGTCTTCTTTGGAAGAAGGCACATTCAACTGGCTTCTTATGATCAGGTTGGGCTACCTGGTCTTCCGCTTGCGGGAGAAGTGCTTTATTGAACCCTACGTGCCTTCTCAGTTCGCTAGGCAATTCGGATATGACCAGCTTTATGTTGTCAATCCCAACCCGGCATTGGCTCATATTGGGAATTTATATGAAGGAGCTCGTGCATGGTACTTCTTTTCCGCCGGGGGAACCCATGCGCAAATCACTCTACCCAATTCGCCGCCTGGCTGCTCCACTGTTGCCGATTTCCGCAGCTGGTATGAAGAAGTTTCCCAAGTCACGGGGTATGATATTTACACCTCCTGCATAAGTGAGATTCGGGAATTGTATCGTTTGAGGAGTCGTTCTTCCAGCACCCGTTTGTCGGGGGTAGAAGAATATCTATCCTGCGAACAAGAAGCATCTGGGGCTGTTGAAGCTCCTAGAAATTTATCTGCCATCGAGCCTCCTAAGGAAGAAACTCTTATGGAGATCGAAGAGGAAACACCGATTGCTGACTCTCCCGAAGAAAAACCAATTCCAAAAGTGCCTGCTTCTGAACCTCGTCTTCTGAGATCGGGTAAGAAGGCTCTTTCTGCTGCTGAGCAGGCCGAGTATGACAGGAGAATGCGTAAACGGCTGCCTGTCGTAGCCAAAAATTCAAAGAAGACCAAGCTGATGGGAGACGCGATACGATCAGCGCATGCTGCATCTCCTGAAAATAGAGAGGATATTACGCTTCCCACCGCTCCTCCAAGTCTTGAAGCAACAATCGGTAAGCAGGAAGAGGATTTCTTAGGCTCCACGTCAGAAATGGTCAAGACATTCTTATCTGAAGCCCCGCACACCTCTACTCGCACTGATTATGCGGACTGCTTCGTTTATCCGACCGCCCCACTCCCAAGCTCTGAGACACTGAGGGAGCTCATCGAACAATTGGAACGTTGGATGCAAAGGACCATTGACGTTGTCAGTCTCGGGGACGTAAGTTACAAGGTTTTTGAACCTCATTTGCTGGAATGCTTGGCTAAGATCAAGCATCAGGGTGATAAAATATGGACCGAGAACTGTCGTGAGAGCCTCATCATCTTGGAATATGAGCTGGAATTCCTCTCCATGCTGCAACGTGACGACATAGGCCCAGAAGTGGATCGGGCTCTTTCTGAGGCCAAGGCTTCGAAGGCACAACAGCAAGAGGTTCTTCAGAAGAGTTTATCCGAAACAGAACCTCGTCTTGCTCACTTGCGTGATGAACATGCCCAAGTACAGAGGGACATGGGCAACCTTGCTGTGGGTCTCCGGGATACTGCAGCAGAACTTGCTCGAGCTGGTGTTGAAGTCCCTCAGATAAACGCTCAGCTAGCTGATGGTGTGGAGATTTTAAGAGGATTCGCTGGTTATTGCGATGGACTCTTCAAATGCTATTGCGACGAGATTGTCGCTGCCGATAAACTTCGGCGAGAACTTGCAGAAGCAACGCCTAGTGAAGAGGAACTCAAGAGCAAGATAACTAAAGACATCAGAAAGGCTCGCGAGGAAAATATATTAGCGCTGAAATCTAAACTCAAGTCTTTCAGATTGATGAGCCCCGATGTTTAGGGTTTGCGCTATTTTTGGTGGAGGGATAAATTTGTATCATTTTCCTTTCAATTGTTTTCACTTTTGTATTCAGATTAACAATATTGAATGGAAATGATATCATTTTGGTTTTCATTATCTCTTTTGTTGAAGCATGATTCAAGACAATGAAAAACGTAGTGTCGACTCAATATGAAAACGAAATTCTCTTTATTATCATTTATAAAACAATTCTAGAAAATTTCAATCGTCAGAGGTGTAGTGTTAACTTGACGAAATACAAAGTAGAGTTACACTATAAATAGGCAACCCCCAGCCTAATCTAGCGGGGGGATTAGGGGGCAACATGATTCACGAGAAATATCTTTTTAGGAATTTCCCATTGATTGGCATCATGAGCCTGTCTCCTTGTTGATTGATGAGGCGATATGCTCCGTTCGAATAAACTGAGTCTATTACGAAGGGCCCTTCCCATTTAGGATTGAACTTCCCTTTGGTTTTGTGTGTCATCACCATGGGTCGTCTGTTGGCCAAGACCAAATCGCCTTTCTTGAAAGTTCGTTCCTTAACCTTTTTATTGTAGGCTTTGGAAATCCGCGCTTGATAGAGTTCGATCTGCTGCTTAGCTTGAAGTCGTTTGTCGTCTAGGGCTTCAAGTTCTTGCAGGCGCCGTTGATGCTTTTCTTCTTCTGTTAGCCCCGTCGTGATAGCGACTCTCAGAGAAGGAATCTGAATTTCTAGTGGTAATACGGCTTCGCAGCCATATACCAGCGAGAACGGTGTAGCTCTCGTAGGGGTCCTCACCGTTGTACGGTAAGCCCATAAACATTCGCCGAGTCTTTCATCCCAATCACGTCGACTCTTGGAAACGAATTTCTTGAGAAGTTTCACGATGGTTTTGTTGAAGGCTTCTGCAAGACCATTCGCCGGCGGGTAATATGCCGTAGATGCAACGTTCTGGATTCTGAATTTGTCACAAAATCTCTGGAATCCAAAACTGACGAATTGTGTCCCATTGTCATGAACTATCCGCTTCGGGACTCCGAAACGGTAGACAACATTGTGTTTGATGAATTTAATTACGTTGGAAGTTTTGACTTCTTTCAATGGGATTGCCTCCGCCCATTTGGAGAAATAGTCAGTTACCGCTAGGATGAACCGATGTCCTTTAGACGTCGGAGGGGAAATTGGTCCCACGATATCCATTCCCCACTCTTCGAATGGCCAAGACGCAGATGTGGGATGTAAGTTCCCAGGTGCTTGGTAGATAAAATCCCCATGAATTTGGCAGGCGTGACAACGTTTAGCGTAATCAACCGCGTCTGAAAACATCTTCGGCCAATAATAGCCGATTCGCCGAAAGCGATCTCCTAGTTTAGCTCCGGGCTGATGAGCTCCGCACATTCCGTCGTGGGCTTCTTTAAGAGCTTCCCTTGCTTCCTTTCGAGAAAGACATCGAAGCAAAACCCCGTCATGGGATTTACGATACAGAGTCTGAGTGACTGCATCGTAATAGAATCGGAGGGCCTTTCGTTTGATGCCGGTCGCTTCCTTAGGGTCATTGGGTAAAATTCCGTATAGGACATAGTCAACATATGGAAATCGCCAATCTCTAGACTCGAATTCTATGGAGGTTGTACAGATCTCCTCCGCCAATGCCTCGTCTGAGCTTTCCTCTTTAGGAATCTTGGAGGAGTATAGTTCACGTCCTGAGACTGGAATTGTCGTTTCGGTTCCTGGTGGTAATGCCAGCGAAGTTGCCAATGAAGCCAAAGCATCTGCGTAAGCGTTCTGGGCTCTTGGAATGTATTCGATAAAGAATCCCTCGAACTGCTTAGCTTGCCTCAGCACTGCGAAGTAGTATGGGATTAAGTCCTCATGACATACTTCGTACTCCCCTCGGACTTGATTTACAATGAGTTGAGAATCGCCAAAGGCCTCCAGGTGCCGAATGTT
Organism: Asparagus kiusianus; assembly: GCA_022839385.1. Lineage (NCBI taxonomy): Eukaryota > Viridiplantae > Streptophyta > Magnoliopsida > Asparagales > Asparagaceae > Asparagus > Asparagus kiusianus. The sequence continues at coordinate 6,936 of BQKN01054015.1, read as the reverse complement.
GAGTTCTTCGGCGAGCCGCATCCCTAGTAATAATGCGTTATACTCAGCTATATTGTTGGTACACGGTTCGATTAAGGAAAATCCTCTTGGGATTACGTGGCCGTTAGGCGATACGAGCACCACTCCTACTCCCGCAGTAATCGCTCCGTGAGGGTTTGCTCTAGACGCGCCGTCGAAGAATAGTTTCCGTACTTGTGTAGATTCTTGAGCAACACAAGCTTCGGCGATTTCGTCGGGCAATTCTTCATACAACTTAGATGTCCCTGGTACCGGGTGATCGGCCAAAAAATCTGCCAATGCTTGACCCTTGACTGCCTTTTGGGGCATAAATTGCATGTCGTATTGTGACAAAAGGATGGCCCATTTTGCAAGCCGGCAATTCAGAGACGATGGTTTCGTCATCAGGACTCTCAAAGGATTCACCTTAGAGATGACATGAATCGTCTGTCCAACTAGGTAATGTCGCATCTTTTGAACCGCGAATACCAA
>BQKN01054013.1:5422-34254 GCA_022839385.1 Asparagus kiusianus | reverse complement strand
GCAGACACCACACCAGGGTGTGGTAGAGTCTGTTTTGGGTTATTCTTTACGTTTTTCACAATTCCTTCGCCGTTTTTCACACTTTGTTCAGTTTTTCATCACAAATTTTGATTTGTCATAATTCAAACTTATCACTCTACTCGTTAACATTGTTTATGAGAACTTCCCATAGTTCAGGAGGGTTTGGTAGAATTTTGAGATGCGGTGGCCTTTCCTTCTCTGTTTTTTTTTTTTCATTTCTTTTCTTTTCTTTTTCTTTGGGAGGGGTGGGGGGAGGGGTGGGGGCGGTTTTGGGTTGTTCTGTAAAGTTCTCTTGCAGTTTAAGAATTGATACAAGCGGGAAAGTAAGAGTGTGCAGATTACCTCCTTCTGTCCTTTTGTAACTAGGAAAGTTGCATTTAATTTTCTTGGAAAATGATGATGTACTCATATGCAATTTACCAGGGTGTGGCAGTATCTATTGCTCACGTATAAGTCCGAGTCTAAAACATAATAACTCACTAAAACAAGTTGCATTACCTTGCCGATTTTGCACTCTTGACAGTCTAGGGTGCCCATTAACTATCAATTTAACTTTAAGAAAACATGCTGGATGTGGAAGTATATCCAGGGTATCCAATTTTTTTACATTATCGTCCAACTTTAAAGCATAAGAATTTAAAAAAACAAGCAAGATTATCTTCTCGATTTTGCAATGACGGAGTCTTCCAGTAATATCCCCTCAGCAATTCAGGGTACTGCCTGAATGTCAACCATCCAGTATAAGGTAAAGGATGGAAGGAAACGTAGGAAATACCTTCTTAGCCCACAGTAAAGCCTTTTTTTGCCCTCTATGTTCCCTCTCAATGCCTGCTTTCAAATTAAGTATACCATGCTGACAACTAGGATAAGGAATATGCATAACAGAGGAGATTCTTTACCTGACAACATTCTTGTATCCTGTATTTGCATTGTCTCGTATACCATTGAGAATGACTTATCCGTTACTGTAACATATTTTTTAGCAGAAAATTTTAGTTGTCTGCTGAATAGGAAAAGAAAATAATGAATAAATAAAAGAATTATGACCAGTTAATTAACTGACTAGATTGACAATGCAATGCATCACTAGACCCACGGATGATCTTTTGTTGTTCAAACCTGTCAACTGATGAATGTCTTGTTTCCTCAATTATTGTATCATAGAAGCTTCTTACAATATTTTACAATTTATATTATTTACCTGTCTGTGCAGATTTTACGCGGCAGAAGTCCTATTGGCTTTAGAGTACCTGCACATGCTCGGAGTTGTCTACAGAGACCTCAAACCTGAAAATGTTCTTGTCCGTGACGATGGTCACATAATGCTATCGGACTTTGATCTCTCACTAAGATGTGCAGTATCACCAACCCTAATAAAGTCCTCATCGCTTGACTCTGACCCTTCTAAACGATCAATAGGTGCATTCTGTGTCCAACCTGCGTGTATCAATCCTTCATCTGCGTGTATCCAACCCGCATGCTTCATGCCTAGGCTGTTCTCTCAAAAAAACAAGAAAACTTCAAGAAAACATAGACTCGAGCCCACTCAACACTCTACCACCCTACCTGAGCTCGTGGCTGAACCCACAAGCGCTCGTTCCATGTCCTTCGTAGGAACTCACGAATACCTCGCGCCCGAGATAATAAAAGGCGAAGGCCACGGGAGCGCTGTAGACTGGTGGACCTTCGGGATTTTCCTCCACGAGCTTTTGTACGGGAAAACCCCGTTCAAGGGGTCAGGCAACCGGGCGACGCTGTTCAATGTGGTCGGGCAGCAGCTTAGGTTTCCGGAATCTCCTGCGACGAGCTATTCAAGCAGGGATCTGATCAGGGGTCTGCTGGTCAAGGAGCCTCAGCATCGGTTGGGGGTGAAGAGGGGAGCGACGGAGATCAAGCAGCATCCCTTCTTTGAAGGGGTGAACTGGGCGCTGATACGGTGTAGTACACCGCCGGAGGTGCCGAGGGCGGTGGAGGCCGAGATTCCGATGAGAGGAGGAGGAGGAGGAGAAAATGGTGGGAGTAGCAGTAAGAGGATGGGAGGGGGTGACGTCAAGTCTGGAGGCAAGTATCTGGACTTTGAGTTCTTCTGATGACAGTTGGGAATTTGGAGGTTTTGTGGTATTAGCATGTATTGTTGTAAGTGAGATGAGAGTTGCTGTAATTGATTCTGTGTTTGTATACTCTTCATATTATCAAATGGGTAACAAGCTGTCCTTATCTTGGTTCCTGTTGACTAGATTAAATTGATTTATTTATTTATTTATTATTATTATTCTTCTTGGGTTGATTGTGGAGACCTCTTGATTTGATCTTATTATGGCTCTCTATGAACATCAGTGTATATACACTTATCGCGGTCAGGTATAACTAGACCCTTAAGTAAAAAATTAGCATCTAACTTAATTATTTTCATCGAATTTATCAAATCCAAGATTACAATAATGAAATATAGGATTAGAAACTTTGGGCCTGTGCAATTGGGTTTTGGTCAGACACGAATCTCACCCGAACCCGACCCGTTTGCTCCTAGGAACTGCCAACGCCAACGGATAGGGATCACTTAACAGAACCGCTTCGGATGAGAACTGACGGAGGTTACAATAATTGTGTTATTAATTCAGTTTATTTTCACATATTCATTTTATAATTGTGTTATTAATTCAGTTTATTTTCGGGAAATATATTTATATATTTAATTTCAGTTCTTCAACATCGTTTGAGGCATCATATTGACCATTAAAATATTGTCGAGGTTCAAAGATAGAAACTTCTCATAAAAGGAAAATGAGTAGTTTACATTCTTTGAGCCTCTACAATATTTTTCTCTTTGGTCTTTGTTTGAGCTTAAGGAATAATTTCTTGAAAACTTTTCGGTTCATCTATAGGAAGCTTAATTATGCATTTTAATTCTATTTGTCCAACATCCTTTGAGAGAACGTAGTGGCCATTAAATTTTTAATTCCGAGTGTCCAACATCCTTTGAGAGAACATATTGGCCACTAAAAATATTGACGAGGCTCAAAGATAGAAACTTCTCATAAATTGAAAATGAGTACTTTACATTCTTCGAGTTTCTACAATATTTTTCTTTTTTGGTCTTTGTTCACTCTTGAATTCTTTTCAGTTCATTATCATAAAGCATATTTATGCATTTAATCCTGACTATTCAATATCCATTGAGAGAACACATTTGGCCATTAAAAATATTGGCGAGGCTCAGAGATAGAAACTTCTCATGAAATGAAAATGACTAGTTTACATTCTTTGAGCCTCTACAATATTTTTTTTTCTTTGGTCTTTGTTCAATTTTTTCTGTTCAGTTATAGGAAAATATATGTGCGTTTAATTCTAATTGGCCAACATCCTTTGAGAGAACATGTTGGCCATTAAAAATATTGGCGAGGTGTTGTGCGCGGCGGAAGCTTCTAGGGCAACACGAACAATAACTCGAACTAAACCACAAGTAATATGCAAACACAACCACAACAAGAACAAACAATTTACGTGGTTCGGCAAGTTGCCTACGTCCGGGGCAAGGGGAGGGGAGTTCTTCCTATTAGAAATTAGAGAATACAAGTAGAGTTACAAATCTCTCAGATCAAACCCTAAAACAAAGCTCTTGATCTCTCACAACTCTCCCACAATTGGATGCAACAATTCTCTCTTCAAGGCTGCTCAAAATTGTCCTTTGAGATTACCCTAAACAATCAGGTTTTGAGTTATATATAACTCAGAAACGAATCGGGTCGAAAAACAAAAGCCCAGCCCAGAATCATCGACGGTCGATCGCGGCAGTCGACCGAGAAGGTTCGTGGTCGATCGCGGCGGTCGACCGAACCCTAAAACCCGAGAGAAAATAGATTACAGTCAATCACGGTGGTCGACCGCGGCGGTCGACCGCCACCAGCTCCAACTCCTACTAGCCTTCGTGTTCACGGTCGACCGCGACTCTGCCTGGCAGTTTCCTTTGATGTTTCCTGTATTTTTTTAATTCTCCACCTCGGCGAATGTTTTCAACAAAACTGAGCCGACACCAAAACATCCAATAGTCCCTCAACAAGTCAGGGAACCAATCTAAAGCTGAAACGCGATCTCCCCCCATCTTAATCAACTGATCAAACCGGCTGCATCTGAAAGACTGCCTACGTATCCTCTTGCCCAAGGAATCAAGCCGAACGTAGTTCACCCAAATGGCCTCCAAAGGCCTCAGCACTGAAGGATGTTCAAAAGCTTCAAACAATGATCAAATTTCACTCCTGAAATAACTTTGGTTAACATATCTGCAGGGTTGTTATTTGTGTGGAACTTCTCCAATATGACGTCTCCATCATCCAACACGTCACGTACAAAGTGGAATCTGACATCAATGTGCTTCGTGCGCGCATAATAAACCTGGTTCTTCGCCAAATAGATAGCCGACATGCCATCACAATATACCCGAATAGTCTCCTGAGCGATCCCCAAGTCCTCCAATAATCCACGCAACCATAAAGCCTCCTTAATAGCTTCAGTTACTGCCATATACTCTGCCTCCATAGTAGAGAGAGCCACTGTGGACTAAAGCGTGCATCGCCAACATACAGGTGCACCTGCCAATGTAAAAGCATAACCTGAAGTGGACCGGCGCTTGTCAAGATCTCCAGCATAATCTGAATCCACATATCCAATACAATCCTGCTCATTTTTCTCATCCTTCTGGAATACTAAACCAACATCCACGGTGCCTCGAACATACCTTAGAATCCACTTCACGGCCTCCCAATGACCCTTCCCGGGGTTGTGCATGTATCTCGATACCATGCTCACGGCCTATGACAAATCTGGCCTCGTACACACCATCGCATACATCAAGCTACCTACTGCACTGGCATATGGGACATTCGACATATAATCTCTATCCTCAACTGAAACATGTGACATCAACGCTGAAAGCTTGAAGTGGGGAGCCAATGGTGTGCTAACTGCTTTTGCATTGCCGTCAAAGCTGAATTTCTTCAACATCTTCTGCAAGTAGCTCTTCTGTGTAAGTTTCAGACTCCCTTTCACCCTGTCTCTCTCGATCTCCATACCCAATATCTTCTTTGCCTCTCCAAGATCCTTCATCTCAAACTCGGATGACAGCTCATCTTTCAACTTTTGAATAGCCGAAGAATTCCTAGAAGCAATAAGCATATCGTCAACATATAAAAGCAAATATATGTGCTCACCATCATGTAGCTTGTGCATATAAACACATGGGTCATATGGGTTCCTCGTGTACCCTCGGCCAATCATAAAGTCGTCGAATCTCTTATACCATTGTCTTGGTGACTGCTTCAAACCATAAAGAGACTTCTTCAGCTTACAAACCAAATCTTTCTTTCCTACAACTTCGAAACCCTGGGGTTGTGTCATGTAGATCTCCTCATCTAAATCACCGTGTAGAAAGGCTGTTTTCACATCCATCTAGACCAAATCCAAATCCAACTGTGCCACCAACGCCAATAAAATCCGTATAGACGAATGCTTCACAACGGGTGAGAATACCTCGTTGTAATCAATGCCCTCAAGCTGTGCATATCCCTTGGCAACCAATCTGGCTTTGAACCTTATGTCCCTAATAGAAGATCCCTCCTTCTTCGCATATACCCACTTGCAACCAATAGCTTTCTTACCCTTAGGTAGATGTGCAAGTGTCCAAGTGTCGTTCTTCTGAAGAGACCGCATCTCCTCCTCCATAGCTTCCCTCCACCTGATCGAATCGGGGCTAGACTCTGCTTCCCTGAATGTGGCTGGAACCATATCATCAACGACCTCCACTGATAATGCATATGCGACCATGACATCATTATACCTAGCTAGCCGACGAATCTCTCTCCTCAGTCTATCTGCTACAATGGACCTCTGAACATGACCCTGTTCATGAGTCCCATAATCCACTGTACCTTCTATCTGCCCGGCTGTCATCTCATCTCCTCTCAGTGTCACCTCTATAGGAGCCTCAATGAATACAGTGCTTTCTGGAGTGAGTGGAGTCACATCATCCTCCACCTGCTGCGATATCTCTCCTGTCTGGTCTCCCCCACCTGCTGAGGAGCTCGAGGCCTCATCATGTACGCCTCGTCAAATGTGACATCTCTGCTAATAACTATCTTCTTGTCCTGTGGATCCCATAACTTGAAGCCTTTGACTCCATCTCTAAATCCCACAAAGACTGCTTTCCTCGCTCTCGGAGTTAATTTACCATCACTGACATGATAATAAACTAGACACCCGAATATCCAAAACGACTCATAGTCACTAGCCACCGAACCAAACCAACGCTCCAAAGGAGTCTTCCCGTCTATCGCAGTGCACGGCAACCTGTTCACGAGATGGCTCGTATAAACTAACGCCTCGGCCCAAAAGGATCTAGGCAATCCACTCTACGTCATCATACACCGCACCTTCTCCAGCAAGGTACGGTTTAATCTCTCAGCCACCCCGTTCTGTTGCGGTGTCTCTCGAATTGTGAAGTGTCTTCTAATACCGTGATCCCGGCAAAACTACAGAAACGGATCACTCTTGTACTCTCCACCGTTATCTGAACGTAGAGTCTTCACCTCTCTACCTGTCTGCAGCTCTACTTTCTTCTTTCACTCCACAAAAATATTTAGGACCTGATGTTTATGCTTCATAGGGTATATCCAATTCCTCCTGGAATAGTCATCAATGAAAGTGACAAAATAGTTGGCCCCACCAAGTGATGTGTGCTTGGAAGGGCCCAAAACGTCTGTGTGAATGTAATCCAATGTACCTCGGGTGTTATGAACAGCAGTGCCAAACTTCACTCTAGTCTTCTTCCCAAGTACACAATGCTCACACAGCTCCATCTTGCAGGTCTTAACATCTTTCAATAGCCCCTGTTTTGCCAATGACTGTAGGGACTTATCACCTGTGTGTCCAAGTCTCATGTGCCATAAGGTGGTAGTGTCCTCCTCTGTAGTGATAGAAGCTGCCAGACCCCCTGTAACTGTCTTGCCCTTCAAGTAGTATAGGTTGTTTTCCCTGACACCTCGCATCACCACCATAGAACCCTTTGTGACCTTCACTGTAGCATCCTCTAAGATCACTCCATATCCTGCTATCTCCAAAGTCCCAAGAGAAACGATGTTCTTCGTCAACTGCGGCACGAACCTCACTTCCTTCAATTTCCTCACTACACCATCATGCATCCTAATCCGGACTGAACCAATACCACCAATAGGGCATACGTGGTCATTTCCCATAAGCATGACATCCCCTATTTCCAGCTCCTCAAAGCTAGAGAACCACTCCCTCTTAGGGCAGATGTGATATGTAGCTCCCGAATCCATCATCCACTCCGTGGAATCCGCATAACAAACCGACGGTAAAGCAGGGCATGAATAGCCTAAAGAATCTGAATCTGAATGCTCGCCAATAGCTTTTGCAACATTTACCTCTGAAGCTTGTGCAGCTTTCCCCTTATTCTTTCCGGCTTTTTTCCACTTTGAGCAGTCAATCTTCTAATATCCTTCTTCTTTACAATACCGACATTGATTCCTACCAACACTCTTATAGGCACTCCTATTCCTTGATTTTGAGCGGTTGAACTAACGACGGTTTAGATCTCGGCCTCGAACTGCTAACGCATCTCCCAATGCCTTCTCGGAGGGTTCACCATCACTCTTCCTCAACTCATAGTTCACCAAAGCTGAGGTCACCTCCTTGTAGCTGACTGTAGTTCTTCCATTGATCATAGTGAGAACGAACGTACCATAATCATCTTCGAGCAACGAACACAGAAGTAGCATCGCCTTGTCTTCATCCTTAACTATAATGTCCACATTGGCCATATCTGAAAGTAGCTTAGTGAAGTTGTTGACATGCTCCCGGATGGAAACCCCCCTCTTCATCTTGAACTAATAAAATCTCTTCTTCAAGTGAAGCCGATTCTTAATGCTCTTTGTAAGATATTTCGCATTGAGTGTTTCCCACATCTTCTTCGCCGACGTCTCGTTCATGACATCGTAAATAAGATCCGGCGTCAAGCATGACCTAATAACACCACAAGCTCTACTGTTCATCTTCCTCTAAACCTTATCCTCCATCTCTGCGGGTTTCTCTTTTAACTCAAGAGTCTCCTCCAAATTATGTACATCCAAGGCATCCATCACTTGACACCTCCACAATCCAAAATTGATCTTGCCGTCGAACTTCGGAACATTAATCTTTGTGTTATTGATGCTCAGACTCTGTATCGCCTTTGTAAGGGACGAACCTGATGTGCTTGCATCTCCCATGTTGTCGATCTAGCTCTGATACCAATTGTTGTGCGCGGCGAAAGCTTCTAGGGCAACACGAACAATAACTCGAACTAAACCACAAGTAATATGCAAACACAACCACAGCAAGAACAAATAATTTACGTGGTTCGGCAAGTTGCCACGTCCACGGGGCAAGGGGAGGGGATTTCTTACTATTAGAAATCAGAGAATACAAGTAGAGTTACAAATCTCTCAGATCAAACCCTAAAACAAAGCTCTTGATCTCTCACAACTCTCCCACAATTGGATGCAACAATTCTCTCTTCAAGGCTGCTCAAAATCGTCCTTTGAGATTACCCTAAACAATCAGGTTTTGAGTTATATATAATTCAGAAACGAATCGGGTCAAAAAACAAAAGCTCAGCCCAGAATCATCGACAGTCGACCGCGATGGTCGATCGAGAAGGTTCGCGGTCGACCGCGACGGTCGACCGAACCCCAAAACCCGAGAGAAAATAGATTACAGTCAACTGCGGTCGACCGTGACGGTCGACCGCCACCAGCTCCGACTCCTACTAACCTTCGTGCACGTTCACGGTCAACCGCGATGGTCGACCGCCAGTCTGCCTGGCAGTTTCCTTTGCTGTTTCATGTATTTCACGAATCGGGTCGAAAAACAAAAGCCCAGCCCAGAATCATCGACGGTCGACCGCGGCGGTCGACCGAACCCCAAAACCTGAGAGAAAATAGATTATAGTCAATCGCGGTCGACCGCGGCGGCCGACTCCCACCAGCTCCGACTCCTACTAGCCTTCGTGCACGTTCACAGTCGACCACGGCGGTCGACCGCCAGTCTGCCTGGCAGTTTCCTTTGCTGTTTCCTGTATTTCTTCACGAGGCTCAAAGATAAAAACTTTGAAAGATTTCTTATAGCATGATTAACATAATTTAACACTCGTTTACATATTAAAACGAGATTAAATAAAATGGTACATACATTTTCCATTGTTGAATGTAATGAAACACACCGAATTTACCGATAATTGTTCTTCCTTGTCCACTCCACAACACAAAACCGAGATGGTGGATTATTATCATAGGACTTGATTTTCATCTCTTATGTGTGTGGACAAGTGACTCTCTTTATAGAACTTCTACCATCAAGGAGTTCATAACTACCAAATTAGTTATGTCTTTAAAACTACCAAAGTAGTTAATTCCAAAATTCAAATTCAAATTGCTATTAATGTGACATAATAGAATATGAAGAGTCAAAATTCAAACAAACTTCTCATAAACTGAAAATGAGTAGTTTAGAGTCTCTACAATATTTTTCTTTTTGTTCTGTGTTCATTCTTGAATTCTTTTCAGTTCATTTACAGAAAGCATATTTATGCATTTAATTCTAATGTTCAAGATCCATTGAGAGAACACATTGGCCATTAAAAAAATTGGCGAGGCTTAGAGATAGAAACTTCTCTCATAAAATGTAAACGAGTAGTTTCCATTCTTTGAGCCTCTACAATATTTTTTTCTTTTGTCTTTGTTTTTTCTTGAATTTATTTTTGTTCATTTAAAGGAAAATATATGTGCATTTAGTTCTAATCATCCAACATCCTTTGAGAGGACATATTGTTGGATATGAGTGTAGATTCATGCCTGTTAGCGGCGAAATCAAGGCTGACGGCGACCTCCGGCGAAGTTGAACGGCGAAGGCGAGCTCGAGATCGAAGTCACTAGCTGCAAGCGATGCTCTCTTGGCGAACTCGAAGTTGACGGCCTCGTGCAGGCGAGATCGCGACCCCCTTGCTGGCGAGCTCGTGATCTTACAGAAGAGATTGAAGTCGACGATTCCAGGCGAATTTGGAGACTACAGGCGAGCTCGAATATGAGTGCGTGACAACTAGCTACAGGTGAGCTCGAGAGAAGATCTTGCAGGCGAGATTTGAGTGAGGGTTGAGCAGGCGATTTCCGAGTTCGCCTCCTCCCTTGGGTGTTTCTTCGCCTGCGCTATTGGGAAACAGCTGGCGCTAGTTGGCTAGGGTTTCCCTATAAAAGGGAAACCCATGAGTAGCGATAAAAGTGCGCAACCGCGATTTTCTTCTTCAGAGCGATAACTCCTGAGGCGGCGCCATTAATTGAGCTCGAGATTTTCAGAGGAAAATCTCGCTCAATTATTTTGTAAAGTCCTGTAGCGATTTATTAAAGAGAGAGGAGATTTTACTGTTGTAAAATCTCGCGCCTTTTATTTTGAACAACAGAGTTTCTGTTAGTTCTTCTTTTGAGAAATCTCAAGTTGAGATTTGCTCTTTACAAGCTTTGTAATCTTCTTTAATATAAAAGAAATTATTTGTGTGGCTCCCGAGGACGTAGGCAAGTTACCGAACCTCGTTAAAACTCGGTGTTCTTATTCTTGTTATTTTTGATTTGTTGTGATTTTTTTCATTGCTTAACACAAGATTCGGTAGGGTAAATTCCGCAGAACGAGTGTCAGAGCGTATCTGATATTTCCCTAACAACTAGTATCAGAGCCATTGTTCAGATTTGTGTGTGTAAGAAATGGCAGAAGAAGGTAAATCTAAAATTGAGAAGTTTGATGGATCAGACTTCGCCTGTTGGAAGTCACGGATGGAAGACTATCTGTACCAGAAAGATCTTTACCGTCCGTTGATGGGTAAAGCAAGAGGAAAGAAGAAAGAAGAATCCGACGAGGACTATGAAATATTGGATCGAAAAGCCTTGGGGTAGGTCCGATTAACCCTCGTAAAATCTGTAGCACACAATATATTAAAGGAGAAGACGACGGTTGGGTTTATGGAAGCGCTTGCAACGATGTACGAGCAACCGTCAGCTGCAAATAAGGTGCATCTCGTCAAGACGCTATTCAACCTCAAGATGGCAGAAGGATGTTCCTTCACGATGCATCTCAGCGAGTTCAACACGATTGTTGATCAACTTATCTCAGTCAACGTCAAGTTTGATGACGAAGTGCATGCCTATTGATACTATCGCAGTTACCGGATAGTTGGGTAGGTTGCATGACCACAATCAACAACTCGGCGGGAAAAGAGAAGTTGAAGCTGAAGGAGGTGGTAGCTATGAGTCTATCCGAGGAGGTTAGAAGAAAATCGAATGAATCAGAATGTTCGGGCTCAGCCCTAAGTCTCGAGCAGAGAGGCAGAAGCCATAATAGGGGGAACCAAAACAGGAATCAATCGAAGTCGAAGAAGAAGAGGTCAAACTCGAAGGTGAGACCCATCAAGGGGAAATGTTGGTACTGCGGCCAGGAGGGCCACATGTCTTCTACCTGTAAAGCATCGAAGAAAAACGAGCAGGAGGCTCATATTGTGCAAGATTGTAGATGGTAAAAATTATCGCGGTGGATTAAGCGAACGAATTCACCCACAGAACAGGACCACCCTCTCTTAGGTGGAAAGCCTACTATAGCCACTAAGTGGATTCGCTGGCACACGAGCCCCCACATTGGCCGTACCCGCCAAATCGCATGGATCCGTCAGGGAGGCGAATCCGCCTTCACTAACTAAATCCACTCGCAAGGGAGGTACTCAAATCCGCCCTCATGTGCCGAAACCACTTGAGCCACATCTGCCTACGTGAGCCGAAGGCCGGGTTTCCAGGGACAACCCTTCCCTGCTTCCCACGATGCGAGAGGAGGAGGGTACAGTGTCCCAGGTCCGTCAGACGACCGCCCGTGGTTCAAGCGAACGAGACAGGCGCCAGACCGGCCCGTATACTCATAAATACGGGTCACCTCACCTATCAAGAGGAAGAGCCAAAGCCGTCGGCGCGCCGCAAGCTATCTGGAGCTAGCTCTGACGCGAGACGTCCATTCTCCCACCCCTATTCAGACATAGGGAGAGGGGAGGAGGCACAACACCCCAGGGCCGCCGGAGGGTCACTTGGTACCTCGCCGCACAAGTGAGCGGACAGTTACCAGAGCCGTCGGCGTCCACATAAATGCAGCTTACCTCACTCCAAGCAAAAGGTCAGAGCCACCGACGCTCAAGGAACTAGCCAGACCCACTTGAGTGTCTGGCAGCCGCTGTCACGAGTACGAGGAGGGACTTTCCCACTCCTACACGACGTGACACAACACGTCATCCCACCAACAACCACTTGTTGTACAAGGGACAGTCGGATGTCTTGAAACAGTGTATGGTCACATCCCATAATTCAGGAGGGCAGTCAAACTGTCTCTCTCCCATTTAAGAGCTTCTGTCAGCAACCTTGAAGAGGATCGAGATCAAGATCGAAAATCGGCCAATAGACCAAGAGCTTGATCGATCAACCAAGAGAGGAAGAAGCTTTTTGCATACCCCTGCATTACAGCGCCATCTTCTAGCTCCGAGCTCCGATCACCGGCGAGCCAGAAGAGACGAACTCCTTCACCTCGAGCTTCTACTGAGTACTGAAGCTCTCTAGCAACCTCGGTCGAACCGTCCAATGGAAGCAGACTCGGCACGAGCACCGAGCGAAGCATCCTGTAGCTACCTTAAAGTCCCCACGATTAAACAAGGAGGGCCTTCCCTCTGCTTCTGTTGTAATTCAGATTGATTTAGTTTGTAATAAGCTTTCTTATCAATACAAACAAAATCCCCCATTCTCGGGAAAATCGGGAATTTACACCTACAGAAGATGGCGACCATAGTGGGAGAAGCTGTTTCTTCAAACGAAATGGTGGTAGCTTAGTTCGACGAGGTTGCTGTTGGGACAACGGTGGAGTCCCTAGAGATCAAGTTTGACCAGGCCAAGTACGAAGAGTACTTGTCTTCCTCCTCTTCCGGTGGCGAAGCGTCCCGCAAACGCCACAGAGTCATGCGTAGGAGCCGACCTCCGACGGTCAAGGCTCCCGCTCCAAAAGACTCTACCCGAGTCTCGACAGGGAAACCCACCCCAAACACTCTTGAGGCCAAGTCCCAGATCGAGAGTGTGAAGGGAGGGTCTACTAGATGGGTCGCCAAACGACCCTCGGTAACACCCGTCACCGCGGAGACACCGGTTCGCTCCGGCACAAACCACGCTGTCACAGCCCACGCGCACGCTCTCTCTACTGGGAAAGCTCGCCAACAGCAACGACAGACACTGGTCGGGCAGAAAGCCCAGACCTCCGCTTCACACGACGGCCTAGATCACCACACAGGCCCGAGAAGCGAGAATCAAATTGGCAACTCGTCTAATGTCGGGAGGCTCTCCAAATCAGGAGCGCCAACCGAGAAGGAGGAGGCCGCCCGTTCAGGTGGACTTCGCTTTTCAGGTCACATCCCTAACACGAGTAAACCACCCCAAGCGAGGGGCCCCATCAGGACGGGCGAATCCTCGAAGGCTGGCGAGCCTCGCCATGATCTTTTGGCGGATAAACACAAAGACAAGAAAGTAGGCGACACTTCGTGAGCCCCCTCGCTCAAACGAAGGGTTGAAACTCGCCTGCGCGCTGGAGTTCGCCTAGACGCGAAGGCTCGCCCATCAAAGCGAGATCGCCTAACTCCAGCACCTCATCACTCTGCCCAGCGTGCACCAGGGGATACGTCCCAAGGCCCCTCGTGTACACACCCAAGCGATCCTTCTGATACTGGGGGTTGTCACCAACTACCCACAGGGGATCTCTGAGAATATCTGACTCGCAAGCGCACTATACACGAGGCGAACCCTCAGTGTCATTGCGAAAGGCTCATCCACACGGTGCTCGCCGACTGCCAATGCTTAGGAACGGCGAAACCTTCGGTGTTTGAGAGACTTTCTCAACAAGCTCCACGACGGAGGACTTCCCGTCGAACGCGTCGTCACCAAAAGAGGCGCGCTACTGACGATCTGGAGCTCCCGTCCGCCACAATCAACATGACGGACAAGGGTAAGGCGGTATTCTTCGATACCCCAGATTCAGATTCCATTCTGGGACCCAATCCTTGGTTCGCCCGACGTAGCCAAGGCGGCATATACCAGCGGACCCGTAGTCGCAAGGGAGCGAGCATCGGGTTTGATTACTCTACCCTAGTCCCTCCCTCCTACGGCGAGGACGAAGTTCATTCGGCGGCTGCCACGTCCCAAACTTCACATTCGGGACGAAGCACGCCGGCGGGAGTACACATGACCTAGCTCACCCACGAGCAGACGATAGCTCAAAAGCTGGAGGAACAGCAGGCGACCATCGACTCTCTGCGAGAAATGATGGAGCAGCTTCTGAATAAGAAGAAGAAGAAGAAGCGGGCCCAACGCCCCTTACCCCGACAAACTGGGGATAGGGAGTGGGTACCACCCCGCCGTCCTGCGACGGGAACGGAAGACAACAGTAATCCACAATCCGATTACTCTTCCAAGACGTCGCTAGGGACGTCACACACCGGGGACGGCATCCGTGACAAGAGGTTCGATGAGTTCCAGGACCAGCTTAACGCGCTGAAACTTCAGCAAAACATGAACAAGCTGGGGGTGGTTTGCCCCTACCCCATTGAGTGGGATACAGTTCCATACCCGGCGAAGTTCAAACCAATCAGCTTGGTGCAATTCGACGGCAAGGGTTCGCCCTCTCAGCACATTTACTACTTCATGGCCCAAACTGGGTTCCTTACGGGGAATGACGCCATTCTTACGCGACTATTCATAGGCACCCTCAAAGGGGTGGCCTTTGAATGGTTCCGCAAGCTGGAGCCCGGCTCTATCAAATCATGGGCCGACGTCGAAAGACTCTTTTTAGCCCGCTTCTTCGACGATGATACGGAAGTATCGATGGCCACCCTCCTGGCCGAAAAACAACGAAAGTCGGAATCAGTCAATGATTTCGTAAAGAGATTTCGGAATCGATCGGTTCACTGTCGGGACCAAGTCTCCGAGTCGACACTGATCGAGATGTGTCGTAACAATCTATCCATCCACATCCTATCCAAAATAGGCACGGTGGAAACCCGGACGTGGAAAGAGCTTGTTCGTCAAGGCGAACAAGTAGAAAACATGATCAAAAGGCTCGAGGCCGAAGAACCGCAGCCTAAGAAGGGAGCCGCGGAGCCGACTGCGCCAAAGAACCCCCCTCAAGCGAGAGGAAAGGAGATCATGGCGGTCGATTCCACCCCAGCGCCAAAGGTTGCCCAGAGGCCAAAGCCCAGACAATTTGAACAGCGCCCCCCGCGGCACTATGACTTTAAAGAAGATCAGGTGGTAGCAACGTTCGATACTCTACTCAAGAGTGGTCGAATCAAACTGCCAGAAGCCACGAAGCCGGAAGAGGCGGACAAAACTGGTGACCCAACTTACTGTGCTTATCACAGATTCCTTGGTCACCACACCACTAAATGCTACGTCCTCAAGGACAAACTCCAGGCCCTCTACGACGCAGGGGTCCTGAAGAAGGAGAAGGTCCAGAAGCAGGTGACCACAAATATGATCACCTTGAGCTTTGGGACAAACCTTCCAGAGGTCCAAGCTCCGGCGGGGGTAGCTCCTATCCCCAAAGCGGTTTTGAAGATCACCAACGACGATCCTCACAACCAGCGAGAGAAGGGCTTGGTCCCGCAGACCCTGCCATCGGGGCAGATAATGTGGGTTCATCCAGACCTCCTCGACGATGAACAGTGGACTGCAAGGCCCGCGAAAGAAGCCAAGAAGAAACACTGCAACGTCATCTATGCCACCCCAGACAAAGATGACATAGCGGTGACCGCCCTAACCGATTCCGAGGAGGACACTAATGTCTTCGCCACAAGGGCGGGAAAGGAGTTCGCGAAGGAATATCCCGTGAGGGCGGAGAACACGGCAAGACCTCCCGCGAGGCCAGCCACAACAACTCCTCCCAATCCAGATGCTCCCAGCTTGAGTCGCCAACCTTTCCGGTTCAACGTGCTCGCCCAGCTGAAAAGCATCCCTGCGCGAATCACTATGTACGACCTCCTCCGGTTGTCCAGATCCACTCGCGAGGCCTTGCAAGAGGCTTTGGCCGATTCAGAGGCGTTTGCCACCCATTTCTCGAAAGAGGCTGAGGAGGAACGAGAATGTACGACCTGCTGTCAAGTCTCCGAGAGACGAGTCCCGTGCATCACTTTCACTCCTGAAGACATGCTCATCAAGAGCACGTCTCACGATAGACCGCTGTACTTCACGGGATACATCGGATCGGCGAGAGTGGATCGGATCCAAGTCGACCCGGGCTCCGCGTTGAGCATCGTACCTCTGAAATTGATCAAGTACTTGGGGATACCGCCAAAGCGCTTGTCCTCAACCACCACGACTATTTTCGGCTTCACCGCCACGGGGACGCGACCATTGGGCAAAATCCGCCTGAAATGCCGCATAGGCGAAATGAAGACGGAGGTGACCTGCTATGTCATCGATGTCGAGCCCTCCTACAACGTGCTCTTGGGACGCCCATGGATCCACGGCAACCGCATAGTCCCGTCCACCCTTCACCAATGCTTGAAGTATGTCGACGACTATGAACGTGTGAGGACTGTAGTGGCCGACAGACAACCCTTCAAAGGTGTCGAGAACTACTTCACGGACTCCCTACTGTATCAGGACCCCATCGAACCGCCAGTCGAGGAGCCAGAAAGCGGTAACGAGGCGGATAGCGAACCTGAGTACGGCGACAATCTAATCCTAAATGACTTCGAGTTAATTGTAATTGGTTATGAGAGTCATCATGTAACCAACGCCGTTCAGGCGGAGAAGATTGTCATCAGTGAAAAGTCCAACTTTGCTTATGTGTCGTCTTGCTCTACATCTGATGATGATGAGCCCAACGACCTATGGTCGGAACTCTACCGAGATCCTTCCCTGCATCTGCTGGTATGCTCGTCATGCATCGCCAAAGCACAGCCGATCAAGTCATCACAAGCTGTGTTCGTCGTGCCAGCCCGTAATAAATATCGAAAAGATATTATTTTCGGCCGAATCGATCGTCCCTTGCGCACGCTCTGGGATGAGTCTGAAGATGAGGATCCCGCGCCCCAGTTTTCGCAATACAGTCGAATTGCGAGATGCATGATGAGCGACATGGGGTATGATCTCACTCGTTTAGAGGGCCTCAATTATGGCCGGGGACGTAAGATGGTCATTCGACCTGCTTACGTACCTAAGGGGAAACCCCCAAATTACTTCAACAGGACCAGGAGAGGCTTAGGCTACTCCTCCTCCTCGTCGGATTTGTGTTTCCACGTCAACGAGGATTCCGACTATGCATGTTCAAGGGATCAATCGTCAGTGACCTCAGCATGGGACTCGGATGTCAGCGTGAGGGACCTGTTCGATAACCTCACGGTTAACATGGCTACAATGGATCCCGCCGAAATGGCGGCGGATGAACAGCTTCCGCTCTATGACGAGACGTGGGATCGCCATGTTAACGCCCAGTGGAGCAGTCGCTTCGAGCAGCGGGAGCCACCTACCGAAGACGAAGTCCTCCAGGTGAACATGGGCACTGACGAGAGTCCCAAACCCATATTCATCAGCGGTAGCTTGCCTCCTCAAGAAAAAGAGGATCTCATTGCCCTTATACGGGAATACATCGACGTCTTCGCATGGAATTACGAGGACATGCCTGGCTTGGATCCGCGGGTCGCCACGCATCGCCTCAACATCAGCCCAGACGCCAAGCCAGTCAAGCAGCAGCAAAGGCGGTTTCGTCCCCAGATCATGGAGGTGATCGAGGCCGAAGTAAAGAAACTCATCGAGTCCGGCTTCATCAGAGAGGAACAACACCCCGACTGGGTGGCTAACATTGTTCCAGTACTGAAGAAAAACGGTAAGATCCGCATCTGTATCGACTTTAGGGACCTCAACGCTGCGTGCCCCAAAGACGAATTTCCCCTGCCCATCACTGATGTCATCATCGACAACACGTGCGGATTCGAGAGGATGTCCTTCATGGACGGTTTCTCGGGGTACAATCAAATCAAAATGCACCCCGAGGACGAAAAACATACCTCATTCAGAACTCCCATGGGGGTGTATTGTTACACGGTCATGCCCTTTGGACTCAAGAATGCCGGCGCAACCTATCAACGCGCCATGAGCACGATCTTTCGAGAGCACCTGCGAAAGACGGTGGAATGCTATGTGGACGACCTGGTTGTGAAGAGTCGCCACAAAGGCGACCACCTTCAAGACTTGAGGACGATGTTTGAACTCATGAGGACTCATCAGCTCAAGATGAATCCCACTAAATCATTCCTAGGGATGTCTAGTGGTAAATTCCTCGGTTTCGTCGTCACCACGAAGGGGATCCAAATTTACCCTGACAAGGTGCGAGCCATTCAAGAGCTTCGACCACCCCGGAACCTCAAAGAATTAAGAGGTATCCAGGAACGATTGGCCTATGTCCGGAGATTCATCTCAAACCTTTCGGGCAAATGTCAGCCGTTCTCCAAACTTATGAAGAAAGGCACCTCCTTCGTATGGGACGAGCCTTGCCAGAAGGCCTTCGAGGACATCAAGGCGTACCTGTCGAATCCGCCTGTCCTCACCGCACCAATCTCAGGGAGGCCATTCCTCATCTATATACGTGCCATGGAGCACTCTTTGGGTGCCCTCTTGGCACAAAATGATGACTCCGGCCATGAGCAAGGCATCTACTATCTGAGTAGAACCTTGTAAGGCGCCGAGCAACGGTACCCAATGGTCGAGAAAGAATGTTTGGCCTTGGTGTTCGCTATCCAAAAGATACGACACTGCCTGGTTGGCCAGACGATCCATGTCATCTCCCGGATGAACCCTATTCGGGTCTTCATGACACAACCTGCGGCGTTAAATTGGCGCCTAGCTAGGTGGGTGCTTCTGCTCTCCCAGTACGACATCCACTTCATGCCACAGAAATCTGTTAAGGGGCAGGCCATATGCGATCTCATGGCCAGTCACCCACTGAGGGCGGAGACCGACCTGTTTGAAGATCTGCCAGACGAACCTCCCGAAGCCAACATAACTTCGTTACCAGAGGTTTGGCAAATGTTCTTTGATGGCGCATCTCGCACAGGCACGAGCGGCTCTATTGTTGCAGGAGTGGGGGTAGTATTCACTTCCCCACATAACTACGTGCTACCCCGAGCCTTCTCTTTAACAGAGCCGTGCACCAATAACGTGGCTGAGTACAATGCGCTACTCATCGGGCTCGAATTAGCGAAAGAATTAGGGGTAAAATGCCTCGAGGTGTATGGCGACTCTCAGCTCATCGTCAAGCAGGTGACTGGCGAATATGAAGTTAAGAATGACGATCTGATCCCGCTTCACAGAGCGGCGATCAAGCTGATAGGATCGTTCGAAAGCTTCCACATCGAACACGTGCTACGTTCCAAGAACACGCACGCAGACGCCATTGCTTCCTTGGCGGCCAACCTGGCCCAACCGCTGGGGACGTCCCAATGGATCACGGTGGAGAGCAGAAAGCTCTTTCGACCGAAAGACGCTCCAGAAGTGAATGCCACCCATCAAGTCTCAGATCAGCCCAGTGCTGAGGATTGGCGTCTCCCGATCATCGATTACGTCCTATACGGCATATTGCCTGAAGATGCGAAGGAGCGAGAGTCCGTCCGGAGACGTGCT
Organism: Asparagus kiusianus; assembly: GCA_022839385.1. Taxonomy (NCBI): domain Eukaryota; kingdom Viridiplantae; phylum Streptophyta; class Magnoliopsida; order Asparagales; family Asparagaceae; genus Asparagus; species Asparagus kiusianus. The sequence continues at coordinate 14,446 of BQKN01054013.1, read as the reverse complement.
ACGAGATTCTACTACGACTCGACCACCAAGACGTTGTATCGAAGGTCGTACGACGGCTTGTTGCTTCGATGTCTCTCAAAAGCAGAAGCGCAAGAGGCTCTACGCGAGGCCCACAACGGCATTAGCGGAGCTCACCAGCCTGGACCCAAACTTTAGGATCGCCTGCGAAGGACAGGCTACTTCTGGCCTGGGATGGTTCAAGACGCGGTTGCCTACGCAAAGCGCTGCCATGAGTGACAAATCCACGCCAACTACATGCATCAGCCGCCTGAAGACCTACACCCAATAAAGGCTTCATGGCCTTTCGAGGCATGGGGGATGGACATAGTCGGACCAATATCCCCGCCATCGGCGAGAGGTCATCGCTTCATTCTCGCGATCACCGACTACTTCTCTAAATGGGCCGAAGCCGTCCCCTTGAGAGAAGTCAAGACTAACGACGTGATCAAGTTCATCAAACACCATGTCATTTACCGATACGGTGTACCACAACGTATCATCCATGATAATGGCACGCAATTTGTCAGTCATGCATTCACCAGGTTCTGCGACAAGTTTCGAATACAGAACCTCTCTTCCACGGCCTATAACCCATCAGCGAATGGCTTGGTCGAGGCCTTCAACAAAACAATCATCAAGATTTTGACCAAGTTGACCTCAACCAGCAAACGCGACTGGAACGAGAAACTTGGCGAAAGCTTGTGGGCGTATCGCACGACGGTGCGCACACCGACTGGCCACATGCCCTATTCATTGGTATACGGCTGTGAGGCTGTATTGCCATTAGAAATTCAGATCCCGTCCCTCCGCGTCGCCTTGGCAACGGGAATGACGGTGGAAGACAACCACCGACAACGACTCGCCGAGCTTGAAGCGTTGGATGACAAGCGACTGGAAGCTCAACAGCACATTGAGTTTTATCAAGCTCGAATGGCCAAGAACTTTGACAAGAAAGTCAAGCGTCGAGCCTTCAAAGAGGGGGAGCTCGTGCTCTCTGCTCGCCGACCAATGATCCTCACTTCCAAGAAGAAGGGAAAATTCCAGTCCAAATGGGAAGGGCCATTCGTAGTAGAGACAGTCTACTCGAATGGCGCTTATCGCCTCGTCAAGCTGAATGGCGATAAGATCATGATGCCTATCAACGGCAAATATTTGAAGAAGTACTATCCTTAGTTCTTTTCACTAACTCCCACGAGTGCAAGAGTTTAAACTGGCCCTCACACCCCCTCCAACTGGTACACGAGGCTAAACTGTTCCTACTCTACCCGCTCTGGCGAAAGCCTCTGGCGGAACTCAATTCGCCTATCTTCTCTAATGAGATGGCGGATCCACTAAGTCGTTCATGTCACGACAAACACAATTCAATTCGCCTATCTTCTCCAATGGGATGGCGGATCCACTAAGTCGCTCATATCACGACGAAGGCAATCTCAATTCGCCGAACCTCCTCAATAGGATGGCGAATCCACCAAAGTCGCTCGCATCGCGGCAGGCAAGACCAACTCGCCAATCCTCTTCCAAAGGATGGTGGGTGTATGTAGGAAAATTGCAATAAAGAAGATAAAAGAAAATTTGAATTGATTCCTTTGATCTCGATTACAACTTGATTACAAAAGAGAGGAGAACAAAATTGGTTCTTCCCCTTTGTTTAAAACTGGGTTCTTCTCGGTAGCGATGGAGTGCCTCCTTCGATTGTTCGCGTCGAATTTGCTCTCCGTTGACGATCCGACCGTCTCTTATCTCGTGGGAACGATGAACTTTCTGTGGAAAGTTTTATGGATAACTCTTTAACGAGTTTAAGAACTCTGAACGAGTTAGAACTCTGTGAATAGAGTTGTTAGAACCGAAAATTCGGTTAATGACCAAGCAAATCTTCTGTCATTGAAGAATCCTCTCAGATTTGATCTTCTGAGCTTGATTCGAAAATCCTATCTCCAAGGATTTTGTTGCTGCTAGTGCTGAATCCCCAAACCCGTGCGGTTTTGATCTCCCAAATCCAACCTGCTCACTCTTCGGGTTTTAAAAGAGCCAGCCTCCTGATCCGATTATCAAAAATCTGATCTTCTCACTCTGTTGAGTTTGTTGAGTTTTTATAGGGGGATAAGGGGTTGTAACTTACCCCTATATCCGCTCCTACGTGGGCGAAAATCCCTCAGAACGTGGGATAAACGGTTCTGGAACCGTTCGACTTGTGTTTGAACAAGTCAAACGCCCACTCTGGCGTTCAGAACCCAACTTCGTGTCTTAGAATTGTGACGCGAGGGTCGGTGTTAGCTGAACATTGATGAACGCGAGGGTCGCTCGCGTTTTGGCTTGTTACCTGCTTGGTGACGCGGGGGTCGGTGTGGGTTGAACTCCCACGAACGCGAGGGTCACTCACGTTAATTTGTGACTTGGAAACGCGGGGGTCGCCTGCACTTCCATAATTGTGACGCGGGGATGACTTCCGCGTTTTAGAAGAAGTTTGTTGACTTGTGACTTCTTCTGTAAGGCGTTGCAAAGACCATTGTTCTGTAATCCTCGCTTTAGCTGTTGTAGAGTGTGAAAGTCGTCAGATTGTAACCTTCACTGTAGATTGTGAGGACTGCTGAATAGAGTTTCCATCATTTATCGGAAGTGTCGTCGAATTGTAACTCTTCTCGATCTTTGTGAAAAGTCCTCCATTTGCAGTTTCTTCGCTTATCGACCCGAAAACTATTTGATTATAGCTTCCGTTGTAGGAGCTTAGACGGGAATCAACATCCATGGTGTCTTTTAGACGAATATTTGCCCACAACTCTCTACCAAGCAACTCACTAACTAAGTCCAACCTTTTATTTCTGAAATCATTACACTGCTCATCAACATCTCTATTAGTCATGCTGTTGTCGCAGCCATCAAGATCAATCATCTCAGAAATGAGGTTGTGTTTGCGGTGATTTGAAAGTCATTTGATGGTGACCTCCATCGTAGGGGCTTGTTTTAATCAGCTATCCATTGTAATTTTTAGACAGCCTACAGAACCCCCTCCAAAGTTTTCGAAAGTTCGCGGTTGACTGGGACGAATTTTCGGAATACTTTGGACCCCAAAGTCTTGTGAATTGATTGCTCACTCCGTCTGATCGAGCAAGATGATTCCAATGTTGTTGACTGTAATCTGTTTGTGTCTCTCGATAGACTCCCCCGCGGAGTCACCAATTTCTTCTCGGCCTTGGTCGCCTTGATGATTGCTGCTAGCTCTTATTTACCTGGGGCCGTGTCATAGCCTTGGTAGTTGAAGAGCTGCCATCATAATAATCCAATGCATAAACAAATTATGCATTTGAGAATTGGAACGCGTGGGTGAGCCCAGCGTTTGGGAATTTCAACCGACCCGAACGCGAGGGTCGGTTCGGGCGGGATTCTGATCTCGAATCCCGTTCGTTGGGATTTGACAGCCTGTCCAGCTGTCTATAAATAGACCGCTTTAGGTCAAATCAGAGTCATTCGACTCTCTTTTAAAAAAAAATTCCAACGAAAATCTTCGTTCCCTCCCCCGGCGAAGAACTGTTCATCTCCTCCGACGAGATCTCATGGCACCCAAGAAATCTGACGCCCCTCGTTCTTCCCGATCTGACGCCGCTGCGGCTCGAGAGTCGGCATCATCAGCGCCGGCCGGCGGTGCTACCGCTCAGGCGAGCATGCCGCCTCACCTCCCTTTGATCGGTGGTAAGTATGGCCTTCGTGGTCGTTGAACTTGTTTCGGCAAGTTTTGATCTTTGGATCCAACGAGGAAACTCGTTTCAGATAACGCGGGGCTGGACTCCGTCGTTTAGTATTTCTGACGCGAGGTTCGACCTTCGCGTCTGACTTTTCTGACGCGAGGTTCGATCTTCGAGTCTGAACTTAGTTGACGCGGGTGTCGACCTTCGCGTCTGACTTTTCTGACGCGAGGTTCGACCTTCGCGTCTGACTTTTCTGACGTAGTTGACGCGGGTTTCGACCTTCGCGTCTGACTTAGTTGACGCGGGTTTCGACCTTCACGTCTGACTTAGTTGACGCGGGTTTCGACCTTCGCGTCTGACTTAGTTGACGCGGGTTTCGACCTTCGCGTCTGAGCTTTGCTTTTGACTTAGCTGATTTTTTTCTTCGTTTTGCAGTGCGTCATACCAGCGAACCTCTTCTTTTTCGCCACCATTTCGGACATGAAGGTGGCGTGGACATGAATATGACATTCAACTCGCGCCAAGAACTCCCAGTCTTCAAAATTAAGGATAAGAGTCGCGCGGAGTTAGTCACGAAAGCTTCTCCCGAAACTCTTAGGACATTGGTTACGGATGTTAAGTTTGAACACACAAACCGTAAGCCAATAGTCAAACCTGAATACCTCTTCGGGGACTTCGTTGACTTTGACGCTGACACCGCTTATGACGGAAACTACAAGTGGCTGCGGAAAGTTGGAGACCGCAACCTTTTCTTACCCAATATGGAGAGAATGTTCCCCATATCTTATTTCCAGTGTGCGTCCGTCCCGAGGCACATGGATTGGCCCTTGGTTAAGGATCAAGATAGGGTTGCTCTTGGAAATTTGACCTTCCACGGGGTCCGTTCGGCAGGTTATGGTCGACAGGTGACTGCTTTACGACCAGGCTTATTCGCTAAGGAGTATCCCCTTGGCGAGGTGGCTAGCCCCGCGAGGACTTTTGTTAGGAGATTTGTGGAGAAGAAAGGGGAGTTTCCCGCACAAGGATTCAGAACTCCTGGCTGGGTTCATTCTCCAGCGTCAGGGTGGTGGACCCGGATGACCAAGTTTGTTTTGGACGAACTGGATGCGCCTCTCTCCCAGGCTGGTTTGAAAGTTCCTGTGCGGGCCACTAAATTCGGAATGGTCCAGAGTCACTTTCACTTCTTCTCTATACTGGAGAAGTATAACCCCGATACTTGCACTTTCTTCACTCCTGTGGGGGAGTTAGGCTTCGCTCTTCATGAGATGCACGAAGTCTCGGGTCTTCTTCTTGGAGATTTGCCGTATGAAGAATTTGTTCCGGGATCGGCGGAACTCCAACTTCTAAAGAAGGCCAGCCCTGAAATTTATGCCACTTTATGGGAAGTAATGTGTCACTTCCATATCTGCATGCAACTGACGGGGGCCCGCGGGAGCGGCATTAAACAGGTGTCTTGGGCGGAGTACCTATTCCAGAACTTGGGCAATAAGGGAGGTTTAGTGACCCGATTGCCTGCAAGCACTTTAGAGGAGGTTCAGACTAGGATTGACGATGCTACTTCCCACTACACCAATGAGGCCAAGGAAGATATTTTCCCTGCCCATACGGAGTTCGAGAGTTTCCATTACCAAGCTCTGCTCCCTATCTCCGATACGGCGCTTCTAGCTGGGTATTTGATGCTGTGGCTCAAGCGGTGCGTCGTCCCTACTAGGCCGATCGATGCTCTTGCTGTTGAGGTGATCTACCCCGCCGTACTTCTAGCCCATGGGAGGCCTGTGAGCCTCCTCAGTGCTATGGTGGGTTGTCTACAATTCGGATTGCGGGAGTTAACTTCGGACTTCGTCGAAACCACCGAGGTGGAGTCCGAGGGTCGCAAGGCTTTCAAGACTCCCAATCCTAGGGTGCCAATGCCATATACTTACTTGATGGCTTGGTACGTGTTACACTGCCCTTCGTTGATGAGTGCAGCCTCTGCCCCAGGAGATTCATTCATCCCATTCGTGCAGAGATTAGAGTCTGCGAAATGGGAAGGGGGGTACATGGTTAGGATTCGCCAAATCTTGGCGCGAGATACCAACTTCCATATCTACCGATGTTTCCCTGATTTTGAGGGTGGTATCTATGGTGCGGAATATCAAGACGTAGCAGGCCCCAACGGATTCACTCAGCTAAACGGAGGTGTTTTTCATTGGCTTCTCTCCATTAGGCCAGGCTACTTAGTCTTCCGGCAAGGCGTCAATTGCTTCATCGAGCCCTACCAACCCTATAGATTTGCTCGGCAATTTGGGTACGACCAAGTGTACGTCGGGAACCCTCGCCCTCAGCTATCAGTTGTGGGCAATCTATATGAAGGAGCCAGGGCCTGGTATTACTCTGTAGTAGGTTGTACCAAGGCCGTTTTCAGGCTTCCTCACAAAACTGCCAACTCCTACACCTCCATAAGCTTCTGTAATTGGTATCACGCAGCGTCTCAGATTCCCAATTACAACATAAATTCATCGTGCCTGAAAGATATTAGGCACATGTATTCTTCAAGGAGGGGGTCAAAGACATCCCGTTTAAGAGGGATTGATGAATTCCTAGCCGTTGAGAACCAGCCTGCTGAACAGGAAGAGGAGCAAACAGCCGAGCCTGCTCCCAGGGAGGAACAACATGTGGCTGAGCCTCCCACTACGAGAGCATCGGGGAAAAGAAAACTTTCTGCAGATGAAACCGGCAAGTATGATAAACAGATTCGCCGAAAACTACGGGTTGATTCTCCTCCCAGAGGCCAACAAAAACCCAAATTAATGGCTGAAGCCATCCGGGCTGCTGTAGATGAAGGGCCACAGGAATCGTCTGTGGTGGGCCTACCAAGAAGAACTGGGCTTCGTTCTCAGGGGCCAGCCCTTTCAGGCGGTGCCTCTTCTTATCATCCTCCTGAGGATGAAGAGGATGAATTAATGGCTGCAGATGCAGAATCCGCCCCAGTGATGGACCTCCCTGAGTCTCCAATCTTGGAGCAGAGGGATGTCGAAGAGAATCCATCTCCTTCCCCTTCTGCCTTAGTGTCGCAAGCCGGTGACTTAATTCTTAGTCCTACAACAGGACTTATGAATAAACCAGCTGTTGGCACAAGTCTTCCTGGATCTTCGGCTGCTCAAGATGATGAGGAACGAGTCGATTATGAAGGCTCCTCGATCGGGGGTGAAGCTGACGAAGAAAAAGATGATGAGGGTGCTGAAGTTGGCAACGTGCCAGGTGATGATGTAGAAGATGAGGAGCATGATTCAATGGATGATGTAACCATTTTTGATGACGCTCCCAAGGCTCAGTCTGATAAGGCATCTGGTTATACGCCTTTTTACCTCACCGGTAAGCTTAGTTTGTTTCGACTTATCCCGCACGCTTTTTCCGCATTCCGACCGTTTTTTCGTGCAGGTTCGCCAACCCCTGGGACTACTTCGGCTGCTTCTCTAGAGCAAGATCCTGTGCCGACATCAGCTCCTGCAGAAGAGCAACATACACCTGGCTCCCCTACGGCAACTGCTTTGCCTACAGCATTGCCCGAGACCACTGTTCCGTCTGTGGCGTTACCTGAAACTACCGCTACGACTTCTTCTCTGGAACAGCCGGTCGTGCAGGTATCGGCTCTTTTGCCGGAGCAAACTTTACATGACTCTTCTGTGGTGGCCACTTCACCAAAAGCGGTGATGAAGATCTCGCTCACTCCAGCAGAGGCTGGGCCCAGCTCATCTCAAGCGAAGGCATTGATGGCCTTGACCTCAAGCCCTTCACAATTGAATATTTCGATTGCTTCTGCAGCTTCGGCACCGGGATCGCCTACCAGCCATCGTCTTAACGCACCAACCTCAGCTGCTGAAGGAGTATCTTCAGGTGCGATCGTCAGGCTTGCTAATGCACCTGAGTTCCTTCAGGTATCTTTGGTGTATCTGAACACTCTTGCGAAGATGGTGGTTAAGTCCCTGATGAATGGTCAAGGGACTTTGAATTCCTTTCGACCTCTTCTGGAAGTGGGCTTGAACGGGGTCAAGTGTGTGGGCGAGCCTCAATGGTTCGAGCACTGCTCAGAAGTCATCCTCCGTTTGGAGGAGAAATTACAACGTTTGGAGACCATGAGTCATAGCGACCTCCAGCCACAAATTGTATCAACTCTAGCTAATCTTCAAATTGCCGAAGTGATACAACGGGAATCGCTGGAGCGGGACTTAACTGAGAAGGAGCGCCAAGTCGTGGAGCTTCGTGAGCGTAACATTCAAAAGCGAGAGGAACTAGAACGCTCGACTACTTCTCTGAACTCGCTTCGTGATAGACTTGTCGAAGCTGAGGCCGAAGTCTTGCGCTTAAAGGCTGAAGTCTCTCGCGAAGAAGGCGTCGTCAATATCCTCAGCACCCAGAATGAAAACAATGCTTTGGAGTATCATTCGCAGGCCCAAGCCCTAGAACAGGCAAGGAACAAAATGGCGGCCATCATCACACCGAGCGCGGATGAACTCCGGGTCAAGGCTGAAGCTATGGTGCGGGCTGATCACGAGAAAGAATTGGCCGAGCTCAAGACTCAACTTGCAGCTTTTGATTTGATGCATGAGTGAACTTGTTTTTTTTTTTTTTTTTTTTTGTAATGTTCTTCTGATGAGAACACGTTTGTCTTGTATCACTTCCTTTTGGCGTTTGAATAAAAAGTGATACTGATCTTTTAGTGCTCTTTGCATTTATCATGTTTTGACTTCAAACAACAAATTACAAAGAATACTCAGAAATTTTCTATTATAAAATAACTCTAGAAAATTTTTAATTGCTGGGGATAAATGCTTGATTATTCTCCCAGAATCGAGTTGCAAAACAGGATCCTTCCTGTGTTATTTTGGTATTAAACACTGAAAGAAGTCCATGAGTGCCAGAAACATAGTTCTGACTTGATAAGGGGAATATTGCGATCAGGGCAATTTTGAGGGTTCATCGCTCTATTGAAGAGAGTCAATAAGTTGATAGTGTTGCGATCGGAGCAACTTTGAGGACTTATCGTTCTATTGATGAGAATCGATAAGTTAGAAGTGTTGCGATCGGAGCAACTTTGATGACTTATCGCTCTATTAGTGAGAATCGATAAGTTGGAAGTGTTGCAATCGGAGCAACTTTGATGACTTATCGCTCTATTGGTGAGAATCGATAAGTTGGAAGTGTTGCGATCGGAGCAACTTTGATGACTTATCGCTCTATTAGGGAAAGTCGATAAGTTGATATTTGTCAGAGGTGTAGTTTTAACGTGACATGAGAAAAATTGCGATCGGGGCAATTTTGAGGACTTATCGCTCTATTGGGGAGAGTCGATAAGTTGATT
>BQKN01054012.1:0-13274 GCA_022839385.1 Asparagus kiusianus | reverse complement strand
AACTTATGACCTCATTTATTCTAACATTTTAATTTGATATTCCAACACGCCCCTTCAAATCAAAATGTCTTTATGCCAAGCATGTCTCTTAGCCTCATGAAAGTTTCACCTGATAATGGCTTGGTGAATATGTCTGCTACTTGTTCAGTGGTGTGACAATGCTTCAGTTCAACGGTTTTCTGCTTTACATGATCTCTGAGAAAATGAAACCGTGTATCTATGTGTTTGCTCCTCCCATGATGTACTGGGTTCTTTGCAAGCTGGATGGCTGATTTGTTGTCCACAAAAATTACAGTCGAGTCTTCTTGTGGATGATCCAACTCCTTTAATATGTTTCGCAACCAAATTGCTTCACATACTGTAGATGCAGCCGCTACATACTCTGCTTCACATGAAGATAAAGCCACAACACCTTGCTTCTTTGAGGTCCATGAAAATGCAGTTGACCCAAGATAGAAGACATAGCCTGTGGTGCTTTTTCTCTCATCTTGATCACCTCCCCAGTCACTATCTGAGTAACCAACTAGTTGTGCATTTTCATCATATGCATAGAAGAGACCCAGGTTGAGTGTGCCTTTGATATACCTTAGTATCCTCTTCGCAGCTAGCCAGTGAGATTCATTCGGTGTCTCCATATAGCGACTCACAAGTCCGACTCCATAAGTAATATCGGGCCTTGTGATCGTCAAGTATCTCAGGCTGCCAACTAGACTTTTGAAAAGAGTTGAATCCACGAAACGTCCGTCTCCTTCTCTTGATAGCTTCATTCCGATGGCTACTGGGGTGTTCACAGGGTTGCATTCATTCATCTTGAACTTCTCTAAGATCTCCTTCATGTACTTCTTCTGGGATATTAAAATCCCCTCTTGTTGCTGCTTCACTTCAATGCCAAGAAAATAGGACATCAATCCATTGTCCGTCATTTCAAATTCATTGAACATTGCCGCCTTGAATTCAGCAAGCATCTCGGTACTGCTTCCTGTGTACAATAAATCATCAACATAAAGACAAATCATTAGAAATTCGCCTCTATGGTTCCTCTTCATGTAGATGGCGTGTTCATAGGGACATTTAATGAAGCCGTTTTGATAAAGATAGCCATCAATTCGGGCGTTCCACGCCCGTGGTGCCTGCTTTAAGCCATACAAGGCTTTCTTCAAATGATACACTTTGTCTTCTTGCCCTTTTACAAGAAAGCCTTCTGGTTGTTGCACGTACACCTCTTCCTCAAGAACTCCATTGAGGAATGCTGACTTGACATCCAAATGATATATATTCCACCTGTGATGAGCTGCAAGTGAAATTAATAGTCTCACCGTATCCAGTCGAGCAACCGGAGCAAAGACTTCTTCATAGTCGATGCCGTACTTTTGTTTGTAACCTTTCGCTACAAGCCTCGCCTTGTACCGATCAACTTCACCATTTGCTGTGCGCTTAATCTTGTACACCCACTTGACCCCTATTGCCTTGTGATTTTGTGGAAGAGTTGTCAACTCCCAAGTGTCATTCTTTTGGATGGCGTGGATCTCCTCATCCATTGCTGTTCGCCAACAATCTTCTTTTACGGCTTCTTGAAAGGTGAGAGGTTCATGATCAGCATATAAGCAGAAAAGATTTGACTCTTCGTCTTCTTCTATCTGCTCATAGATCTCCCTGAGGCTTCTCATTTTGATAGGACCTCGTTTCATGGTAGATTCGCTGCTACTACCTTCCCCAGAAGATGAAGAACCTCTTACAGGAGAGGGTGTAGAGTGTGGAGGAGATGGTGGTGTAGCTAGTGATGGTTCTTCATGTAGAGACTCGTCAGGTTCATTCACCACTGGTTGATCTTCATTGCTCCAGTTCCATGCTTCTTCTTCATTAAAGACAATGTCTCTACTAACAACTAGTTTCTTGGTTAGTGGATTGTAGAGCTTGTATGCCTTCGACTCCTCGCTATATCCGATGAAAATACATTTTTCACCGCGATTGTCAAGCTTCTTCCTTTTGACTTCAAGTACTTGAGCATATGCAACACAACCAAAAATTCGTAGGTGTGCCACACTAGGCGTGTAACCGCTCCATGCCTCTTGAGGTGTCTTGTTCTTCACTATCTTTGTGGGGCATCGGTTGAGCAAATAAGCTGAGCATGCCACGGCTTCTGCCCAGAACTGCTTTGGCAATCCCTTTTCTTTGAGCATGGTTCTTGTCATGTCGAGGATAGTCCGGTTCTTTCTTTCTGCAATGCCATTTTGCTGTGGTGTGTAGGCAGTAGTAAACTGTCTTTTTATACCTTGCTCCCTACAATATTCTTGAAACAGATTTGAGGTGTACTCACCACCTCGGTCAGATCGAAGAATTTTTAGCTTGTGGCCGCTCTCTGCTTCAACTAAAGCTTTAAAATGCTTAAATGTAGTAAAGGCAGCAGATTTTTCTTTAAGAGTGTACACCCACAACTTTCTACTGAAGTCATCAATGAAAGTTATAAAATATCTATTACCTCCCAAAGAGACGGGATCGATCGGTCCGCAGATGTCGGTGTGAACAAGTTGCAATGGTACACTTGCTCTCCATGATTTTCCACTGGGAAAAGGAAGTCGTGGTTGCTTGCCGATTACACAACCTTCACAAATATGATTCGGTGGATCAATTGTTGGTAGACCTCGTACCATGCCAGCTGTAGACAATAACTTCAAACCGCTGAAGTTTAGATGGCCGAAGCGAAGATGCCACCTCCATGACTCATTTTCCATGAGTCCTTGAAAACACTTGTCGACTTTCGTGTTTAGATGCAAGGGAAACATGCGGTTCCTTGTTATCTTAACACAAGCTATGAGGCCTCCATTTGTATTTTTCAACCAAAGATGGTTGTTCTCCATATATACTTTGTATCCCTTTCCGAGTAATTGACCGATGCTAAGAATATTACTTTTCATGTTAGGAATATAGTAAACATCGGAAATATACTCGGGCTTACCATCCTTTTGGTAGATTTTAATCTTCCCTTTGCCTTCAACCGGGAGTTTTGAAGAATCTCCGAGGCTCACACTTCCATGAACTCCTTCTGTGAGTTCCATGAAAAGTTCTTTCTTCCCGCACATGTGGTTGCTAGCACCCGAGTCAAGGTACCAAGCATCATTCTCAACACTTGAATCATCATTAGCAAGAAGAAGCGTAGAGTTGTTACCCACATCATTTATTGCTTCGGCAAGATTGGTTTGGTCTTCAGTTTTGTGCCAACAATTTGAAGCATAGTGCCCAAACTTGTGACAGTTATAGCACTGAACATTCTTGTTGCTTCCACGGCCAGGTGTGGATCTTCCACGATTGCTTCGTCCTCGTCCTCTAAAGCTTTGGGTCTCCACTTGATTTTGAGTGGTTTGCTGTTGGGGACCACGTCCCCTGCCTCTTCCACGATCACGACCACGACCACGACCTCTTCCTTGTGAGCCTTGATTACTTAGAGTCAATGTTGACTCTAGTACTTGCTCCAAAACTATGGAACTAGCCTTCTTTTGCATTCGTTGTTCATGAACTTGGAGAGATCCCAAGAGCTCCTCTATTGAGATCTCCTCCAAATTCTTTGACTCCTCAATTGCGGCCACTACGTGCTCGAATTTTGATGTGAGGGATCGGAGCAACTTCTCCATTACTCGGATGTCCTCCATCTTCTCTCCATTTCTCCTTATTTTATTCACAATTAGAAGTAATCGTGAATAATAATCAGAGATTTGTTCTTCATCTTTCATTTGAGCAGCTTCAAGATCGCCCCTCAAAGTTTGGAGGCGAATTCGCTTCACCCGCTCGACACCTTTGTAGATGGTCGCAAGGATTTCCCATGCTTCCTTGCTTGTCGTTGCTTCGGCAACTCTCTCAAAGGTAGACTCGTCCAACCCTTGATAGAGTAGAAAACGAGCCTTGCTATCCTTCTTTCTTTGTTCTCTGAGAGCCTTCTTCTCTTCGGCGGTATAGGTGGCTTCTACTTCTGGTGTAGGTTCCGTGAACCCATCAATGATCAGCTCCCACAACTCTTGAGAACCAAATAAGGCTCTCATTTGGATTGACCAACTCTCATAGTTATCTTTCAATAATTTGGGCACTTGAGGATTGACAAGATTATTTGTGGTAGCCATGAGAAGAATAGAGAATGGGAAAATTGGATCAAGTGGCTCTGATACCACTGATGACTCTTAAGTTTACGAACTTAGAACTCTCCCAAATGAAGACAAAGAACTTACTTTTATTTCTTCAATTTTCTTTCTTCATATCAAACAAGGATTACAATAGCCCTTTATATAGGCTTCAAAAACAAAAACGTCTAGGCATACCAATAGTCACAAATTAAACTCCTATTTTAATGCCATAAAGATAAATATCATAAATGAGTAAGTTACTCTTATTCTTCCATAACCTATGTCTCTTCCCCTTCTAAACTTATGACCTCATTTATTCTAACATTTTAATTTGATATTCCAACAGAGCCTAGCCAAAAGCATCGGTCATTCGTGCCCACACTGGAAGCTCCTCTGCCCTTGGCAAGCCATGCATCAACACCTTAGAGATGTTCCTATGCACCATTGTGTCAGAGAAGCTAATCAGGTGGTCGATGCCCTTTCAATGCTCGGTCACTCTCTACCACACCTCCATTACTTCCTGACGTTATCGGATCTTCCCAGGCTCATTCAACATTTGCTGTGGTGTGACCAAATAGCTAGGATTCACATATTGCCGACACCGCTAGTGGGAGTTTTACTTGTTTATTTCTTTCAGGAGCTTTTGTAGTTCCAGCTCATAGTTTTAATTATTTTTGTACACGTGAGGTCTGTCTCACTTTTTGTTACCCTCTCGTGATTAGAGAGGAGCGTTAATGTATTTTGTCTATTTATCAAAATATATATAGGCTCGGTTTTTAAAAAATGCATGTGCTAAACAACTACATATAGATACATATATATTTCCATGCCAAGCGTTATGTAATAAAGAAATCCATAAACCAGGAAACACTGAGCGCGCCGCTTAACAAAAACCAAACTTCTTATACATCACCATCACAGGTTTGCAAAATCTATACCTAATTCGTAAAATGTAAGTTGATTACCTAACAATTTAGCTGCAACCATCACAATTGAAGTGTACGTAAAGCAAGTTCTTGATGATTTTAAGTTGTAATCTCAAGTGATTAGATAACGCATAAAAATTCAGAGACCTAGGATCATTAATTACGAGAGGGCGCCATATCTCTGAGTGATTAACCATTTACCCTTTGAAAGATCAAGACTTGATCTCAGTGATAAAGAAAACCAAGGGCTCGTGGAATAGCTTACAATGTAGATGGAGATCAACCATCAATCCCCTTAATTTCCCTCCTCTTTCCTGCCAAATTTATTTTCGGTCGACTAATTAAGCTCTAAATTTGTGGATTTTAAGATTTTGGGGTCTAATGCTAAAAGTCTGCGGCAAACTCCTTAGCATTCTAATAATAACATAAGGGAAGTCAAAATTCCTTCCACTTCATCACAAATTGCTTCTTAGCCCTTTTCATGGGTGAGATATTCTTGGAGACTCAGAGTCTTGAGGAAATATGCAGTGCCCTTTCATTTTGTATTCCTTTTCATTTTTCTTTTTTTTTTCCTTCTTCTCCTTTTTCCTTTTTTCTTTTTCTTTTTCTTTTCTGAGAACATGGGATTTGCTCTAGACGTCGTTAATCGTGTGTTTGCAATTATATATCACTTTCCAGTTATTTATCCCAATGCCTTTGTTTTTCCGCAAGAAAAAGGATGTCGAGTTTGAGTAAATTCTGAGTTTTGGCGGTGGATATATAGACATTAACCTCTCCCCTACAGAAATTACTACTTTACTTGGTATTATAGGCAACCATTACAGTCTTTAATTTGATATTAGAAGTTGGCGAGTGCCATCGACTTATTAAATATTTTAATTTGATATTAGAAGTTGGCGAGTGCCATCGACTTCATCATTGATGGTATTTTAGGATTTCTACTGTCAGAACACGTAGCATTGAGGAGTGCTAGCGCATGCCACCGGCATTCGCCCCAGAGGTAGAGGCGTGGGTTGGGTTAAGCGTTGGGTACGGTTAAGTTAAACCACAGCACCCCTATTTTTGGGGCGAACGTGAGTGAGTGATGGCGGCGCAAGTGGTGCTAGCGCTCCTCTATGCCACCTCCCACCTCCTTGAATTTTAAGAGTACGGCATCATTGCCTTCTATTTTAGATTTTGAGGGAATGGAACAAAGGAGTACGTAGGCACCTTTCGTCATGTGATTATATAATTATCATCTGATTATATGTCAATATCGCCTTGTACCGAATAGATGGCCAACTCAAAGCCAAGTGACACCTTGATTCAGAAATGTTAATGTCAGATATTTAATAGGTGAATTTAGTGTGTATTATATAGAGAGTTTTTAGGGTTTCTCAATCTTCTTGAATGTTTTGTTATTGAGTAGAGAATTCGATCTTACATACAAACAATATTTAAGAGGATCAGAGTAAGGTTTGCTGGGGGGTTCCTCCGAAGGCCAAGTCAGTATTGATCTTAAGTGGAGGAGAAAATATATAATTGCTATGTGTTATATCGTCAAAGATTGCATACCTCCGTGCAGTAGGTAATGCACCTATATATAGCAGATCCAGGAGGGCAGTTGTGTAACTTTGATCGAGTCTAAAGCAGACGGCTTATTCAGCTAATATTGTACAAGTGTCGGCTGTGGGTGGTATGAGTCACTTTTATAATTAATACGATGGTGACAGGGGAAGTAAAGTACTGACAAAGTCCGATGAGTCCTTAAGACTTTCAGCGGGCATGTAAGATGACTCTGACCGTGCATTTAATATGATGGTAATTGGCTGTCGGCGAGGGGTTCTAGAATGAATGCCTTTCGTCTTGACCTTGTGAGAGGGCCGAGAAAGGACGACTTTTGATTCGGTCGCTCGGATGAGGGAGCTTCTGAACTCAAACTAAATGGATGACAATGCATGAAGTTCATTTTAGTAGCAGGGTACGATTGTGGATGCCTTTCGATTAGCCCATATAGGAAGGGGCTGAGTGATGGCATCCTTTGGCTCAACCTTCATGGAGTTGGGTCAAACTGGTGCATAGTTAATCT
Source organism: Asparagus kiusianus (assembly GCA_022839385.1). NCBI lineage: Eukaryota > Viridiplantae > Streptophyta > Magnoliopsida > Asparagales > Asparagaceae > Asparagus > Asparagus kiusianus. The sequence goes on along the minus strand of BQKN01054012.1, from coordinate 6,168 downwards.
AGGACACATGTCATCTCCTATGTCATCTCTTGGGATGGGATTAACACTTACTCATTTCTATGATACTATACTGACCCCTTTCGCTAGAACTTGGCTGGCCGATCCGAGTGAAATTAAAGTGTCGCCTTTTGGGACTTTGAGGTGCATTTATGAGAGGTCATTGATGGGTCACTATTCATATGACATTCGAACTGTTATGGTGTTTTCATTTTTGTTGAAATACAACTCAATACCAAGTGGCCGACAAGTATATTTCTACACGTTATGTATGTCCGCTTTGGGAAAAATTTTCTTTGCAGTTTCTATTAAATCATTCAAAAGAAACAAAAGAATAAGCATTACACGTGTAATTCTATTCTTTACAAAGAAACAAAATTATATTCCCTAGAAACACACACAAAAACTCATACGTAGTAGCTTCTGCTTGTGTGAGATCTTTGCATGTACTGGTGATGCGTTATCCGTGGACCACCGAGCAATATTTTCAAGTTGGATATGAAGAAAGCTTGAAGTTAATGTTTCGACGGGGAAACAATAACATAAGTAAGTGTCTTAGTGAGGTAAGACAAGTACTCTTTTCAATATCAAATATAAGTTTGAACTCAAGGAAACACCAAAGGACACTTGAGAATGCTTTAAAGTGAATGAAGAACTCTCTCTTGCTCTCAAAGTTCACCAAATTCCAGCTTCTCTCTGTTTGATCATGCCTTTGCCCGCCTTGGTCCATTGCACAAGTGTGTAGAGGGATATTTATAGCAATTGGGAGTCATAACCATCGAGTAGGAGGCAAATCACTTGGTGATCACTGTCTCATATGGGCAAGACAGTGTCCACTGTCTCGGTCAAAGGAGACAGTTTTAGGAACTTTGTAACCACCGCCTACTACCTTAAAGTGCGTTAAATATCGTATTTTTCGTGGGTAGTGGGCGTATTTTCAAGATGTAACTGTCCCTCCATATTAATGCATGTTTTCAAGCAGTTATGGAGCCAAGTGGACCCCACAAAACTTAACAAAACCGTCAGAAGATATGGGAGGTTATCTCACAGTTGGTGAGATACCCATCACTATCTCGCATGACCGAGATAGTCTACACTGTCTTGGCTGTGCGAGATAGTGGAGACTGTCTCACTAATAGTGAGACAGCTCCAAGTCCTTTGAGTCGTTGTTTTAAGTTCACCTTTGTTTCCTTTTGCGTTGGTTAGTCTTCTCTGACTTAGATGATGATGTTCTTCATATTCTCTCTGTCTTGAGCTGTGTTTGGGACCTATAAGTAAATTTTAACACATACAGATATCCCCTCCAAATTTTTTAGTCTCCTCAGTATTTTATCGAGGAGTCTGAAATACTTTGGATAAGATAAGCCCTGCTTTTGCCCAACGTTGGACTGTGTAGAAGGACCAATAAGTCGCTTCAGTTTCCTAACTTCTGGTATTGCAACGTCACTAACTATATGTTAAAATTAGGAACTGGGGCTGATGTGTTGATATTTGAAAAATTGAACTTGCTCGTGTCATCGAGTTGACGTTGAACTGATCATCTTTGTCAGGAGCTCATAGCTGAATTGCAATTGAATTCCCAGAAGAAAATTACCCTGAACATGCTGGACTTCCAAGGGAAAATTTGGCATGAAATTACCCTGGGTATATTGTGTATATGTTGTAGATGTACTGGAGATGAGCTAAGAATGTACGGTCTGATTTTGCTTATGTATACTAAGTGTAGGATCGTGACCCTTAAGAATAGAGTGCGGTCTTATAAAAATCTGCGAAAGCTTTACACTTAAACACTAGATGGTGAGTTTGCAAAGTAGATTATAAATTGCAAAGAAAGAATGATAATCTTAGAAAATAAACATCACAAACACAAGCATGTATACTGGTTCCACCTCCCCGGTGTACATCCAGTCCCCAAGCAAATCCCGCTTGAGAGTTTTTACTATGATTTTAAAACCTTAAAAAATCAAAAGCAAACCTGATCAATTTACAAGACCATGCAAATTGCAACCCAATTGACAAGACCATGCTAATCGTCACACCGATCTCTAGACCAAGAGATCAACCCTCTCAAACCTGAGAGAACCTTCCTTGAATCAATGTACAATTTCAATCCTATAAATCTTAATGTGGATGTGAACGTGTAACAGTGGCTTATCAATCTTTTTAGCACTCTAAATATTGCTTAAACAAGCTCTAAGAATAATAGGAATAAAGGCAATATCAGAAACTCTCTTTTGTGGAAAAACAGATCAAAAAACTAAAAGTTTAGAGAGTTAATTTGCACAATATGTGAATCTTACAAGTACAAAACTTGGTGCTTGTTTTCTGATGTTTAAACCTATTTATAGCCTCTAAAATGACATACTTTTAAACCCAATTAACATCCACAAAATGGCTATAAACAGTCACTTATTCAAAACCGAAAATCTAAAAAAACTGCATCTGTAGTCGACTATAAGTCATAGTAGTCAACTACACTGAGTCTAAACAGACTCTATGAAGTCAAAAAATTGCTTAGTAGTCGACTACAAGGCATAGTAATCGATTACACTGTAAACTCATAGATTCTGAAATTTTATTTTTAGTATTTTGACTGTAACTTTCTCATCCGATATTGGAATGAGGTGATTTAAGATTTGTTGGAAATCTCTTTAAGAGACCTACAACTTTGATCTTTCGAGTATTTCTAGATTCTAATTGCTAAGAGGTATAAATAAAATATTTTAAGACTCACTTAATATCTATAAACTCTAATGACTAACATAGGGGATTTCTATTGTTAGCCAATATACTAAGCATGTGTTATGTGTTCTAACACTATGTGTATGCATATGTGTGAGTGATCAAGGCTTGTATAAATTTCTAAGTAAAGAAAATATAAAATTATATTTTAACAATAAAGTATATCTTCTTCTTTGCTTCATTTTGCCTTGAACTCATCTATGTCTTGAGTATCTCTTTGAATTGTTGATATAGCTCTGATACTATAAAACAAATGTTAGCACATAATACACACAACATATAATATTTTTTATCATCAAAATAAACTAATCTTGGGGTCAAGATTCCTAACAGAGAATGCATTGGAAGCACACTAGAGAAGGGACTCATCATCCTCGATTGGGCTTTTGTGTAGATGTTATTATGGAGGAACCGACTGAAGTGGAGGCTGCCCATGATGACATAGTTGGAGATCTTCCTGAGAACGACTTGGACCAGATGATTACTTTCTCCGAGTCTGACCATAACTTGATTTCTCATTTGCTGTTAGAACCGGGTAAGAGTCAAGCTGCAGGACCAATCGTGGAAGCTGGTTCGTCTGCAGGTATGCATCTTATTCCAAAATCACTTTTACTCAGTTGTTAATTTTAGGTAACCATGTGGAAATTTTGATTGTAGGACTAGACACTGGTGGTGGTATTGGCTACTATTCCCAAGGCTACCGAGAAGCCCCAAGACTTAAATATCTTGGGTTTGGAGCAAGAAGTTATTAAGGTACAACCATCTAACTCCCGACCCGAAGAAGTTGTCCCTTCGGACCCGATGGTTATAGTAGCTTCAGCTAGAATTAAGGCTAGCCCCACCGCTCAAGTCACGAGACCAACTAATGAAGCTGGTGCATCGGCGACTATTAAATTTGAACAACTTCCAGCAACTCATGAGGCTAAGTTAGCGAAGTCGAAAGAGCACCAACCTAAGGGATCTTCTATCCTTCTTTCAGCGCCTTCTTCATCGCTCTATGACTCTATCAAGGTGTTGATGTCACATGAAGATCCGGATAGGTTCGTGATCTGCACGGAGCTTTATAGCTTCGCTTCTTTCCTAAACATGATGATTGATAAGGTCCTTCATAGGGGATTGCCCTTCAACAATTTTAGGCGACTCCTTGATCGACATGTGGTGGGCATCAGGGACCAAGGCTATATAGATTTGGTTGATTCCATTGCAGCGGACCTGGTGCAATTAGAGCAAGAGCTCAGAGAGTTGAATGAGCTCCAAGCTATTGGTGCTTCTTCATATATAACTGCTCATATGGAATCTAGCTTAAAGGCGTGGCATGATACACAAGCATCTATTGGTCTTGAACTTCAAAAGTTACGAAGTCGTGTGAAACAGATAGAAGTAGGTCTCTCCAAGAAGGCAAAAACCAAAACTGACTTACTCCGATCTTTAGAATCAAACCATGAGAGATAGCCTACCTTGAAAAAGCCCTTGAAGATGCCAAGAATGCTCGAGCCATCTTGGAAGGTGACTTGGCCGGCATGGAAGTGCTCACGCAAAGATGCTCAAGAAACTGAAGCCTCAGAGAGAGAAGTTGGCTGAAATGGAGAAGGAGGTCACGAAGGCTTTGACTACTACTGAAGACTCCGTAAGAGCTTATTTGAAGGTAGAACTTGCACGAGCTTATGAGGAGAAGCTCTCTAAATTAGAGGAGCAAATATGCTATCGCAAGCTGCCTATAGAGTGATAACCTAACTTTCATATCTTTTTTGTTTTCCCGCTTATGAATAAAATGGATTTTATGGTCTTTTAAACTCTATTATGATTACTCATTCAGTTTGGAATAAATAAGCATAATATTTGTAGGATTTTTAGCAAACTATCAGCCATCAACGTGTTTGATGAGCCTTTACCGACTACCGTTTGAGTCGGGCTAGCATGTGGATTGTCTAAGTCCGTTCCACATGTAACATTATGTTAAAAGAATAAATTCTCTTAGACTTATTGCTACGATATCGAATATATAGACTTCCTGGCTATGTGTATTAGGTGTAGACTTATCTTGGATTAAGGATCGAGATAAAATCCACTAGCATGATAGGCATAGATTTAGGTGTCATTAAATCAGTAATAATAACTGGCTACATGTGTAGACTTTTGGAGTTTTGTGCCTTCTCTTGGGGTAGAGACGAACCCTATTGTGTCTCCTCTTAGGGTAGAGACGAACCCTGTTGTGTCTCCTCTTGGGGCAGAGACGAACCCTGTCATGTCTCCTCTTGGGGTAGAGACGAACCTGATTTTGAAAGGAAAGAAGGTATTTTTTTATCTTTCTCTTTGGAGGAGACTTCTTGTTCATATGAACTTAGAGTTGAAGGATTCTAGATGCATGTGCATCGGAGAATCTGGAGAGAAACTTAGAGTGGGATCTCCACTCCAAGAATCGATTTTGAGTCATGCTACGTGGCGTTGACTCAGAAAATTTAACTCACGTGAGCAAAATGTGGAATTTGGATAACCCTAAACTATCTAAAGGTTTGATTATCTAATTGGAAATAGTTCTCTCATTCATGGAAAGAATCGAGAGAGATTCTGTCATTGGTCCTAACTGTCTAAAGGTTTGACCAAATGGGAGTTTGATATGACCTCAATTGTCTGAAGGTTTGATCGTTCAATTTGAGTGATCCTCTCGTTCATGGAATGAATCGAGAGGGGATTTTGGTGTTGGTCCTAACTATCTGAAGGTTTGATCGGGTAGGAGTTTGAAGATAGTGGAAATAACAAGAATAGTGTTGATTATCAAGGTCACTTTGTCAATAAGTACATAGTGGGAGTTTTGGTGTTCAGTTCTCGATGGTATTTTCTTGCGAAAACCTGACATAAGGGGTTTGCTAATTGCCATGGATTAGCAATTAATGCAATGTAAGATATCGAATATTATGTCAGGATTTCAATAGTGGGAATATTAAATGCTTTGATATAGTGGGGGATATATGGGTTTAACCATGAAAGAAGGAAAGAAGGTATTTTATTATCTTTCACTTTATGAAGGAGTTCTAGTTATCAGGAAATACTGATAACCAAGGAGTTTATTTCAAGACAGTTTTGAAAGAATTCAAAAGATTTGTTCCAGTTGGATTGAAGCCAATGGAATGTGCTTCATCTCTAAAGTAACTTAGAATCACAGTAGGAGAATTTTAATCATCTCAATAATGATTAAGAAAAAAACTATTCAGACGGTTAGTTTTCATCTTAAATAGTTAATTGATGCCGGGTTATCCTTAAGAATATTACGTGTAATATTCTCTAGGAACTTCCCGTCGAAGTGCATTGCCGCCATCATTGATACGGAGTGATATATATGAATATGTACAATATGTACAATAATTCAAATTACGTGCATCACATAGGTTATCCTGAAAATACTAAGGGTAGTACTTCTTTAGGAACTTT
>BQKN01054009.1:7876-28446 GCA_022839385.1 Asparagus kiusianus | reverse complement strand
TTGGATGCTCAAGTCACGACACCAACTAATGAAGCTAATGCGTCAATGACTTTCACACTCTTAAGGTATTGGAGTATACACAGTTTAAGCTCTTAAGGTATTGGAGCATAGCGGTCCTAACAGTTAGGGCTGCAGGACCAACTGTTAAAGCTGATTCGTCTGCAGATAGGGATCTTATCCTGAAGTCGTTGGATGCTCAAGTCACGAGACCAACTGTTAAAGCTGATTCGTCTGCAGATTTGATGAGTCTTTACCGACTACCGTTTGAGTCGGGCTAGCATGCAGATTGTTTAAATCTGTTCTGCATGTAACGTTATGCTAAAAGAGTTAACTCCTTTAGTGCTACGATATTGAATACGTAGACTTCGTCTTTCTTTTGGGAATAGACTACCCGGCAACGTGTGTTAGACGTAGACTTCGGATTTTTGTTCAATCCTCAGCCATCATTGGATTTGACGTGCCTTTACCGATTACCGTTTGAGTCGGGCTTGCATGCGGATTGTTTAAGTCCGTTCCGCATGTGACGTTATGCTAAGAGAGTTAACTCTCTTAGTGTTACGATATTAAATACGTAGACTTCGTCTTTCTTACGGGAATAGACTACCCGGTAACACGTGTTAGGCACTGACTTATCCGTACTTAGGCTTCGGGATAAAATTTCCCAGACTAGAATTCTGGTGTCTTCTTCAACCGGTCAAAGACTAAACTGGCAATGCGTGTTAGGTATTGACTTATCCCTATTTAGGATTCGGGATAAAATTCTCCGCACGTGTGAAGCACGGATTTTGGTGTTATTAATAACAACCTACCACAATATCAAATATGTGAACTTTTGTCCTTTTTACGGTCAAGGACTAACCGGCAATGCGTGTTAGGTGTTAACTTATCCCTGCTTAGGATTCAGAATAAAATTCTCTGAGCGTGTAAGGCACGAATTATGACGTTATTAATAACAGCCTACCACAATGTTGAATATGTGGGCTTTTATCCTTTTTACGGTCAAAGACTAACCGGCAACGCGTGTTAGCCGCTAACTTATCCCTGCTTAGGATTCAAGATAAAACTCCCCGCGCGTGTAAGGTATGGATTATGGCATTATTAATAACAGCCTGCCATAATGTTGAATATATGGGCTTTTGTCTTTTTTACGGTCAAAGACTAACCGACAACGCGTGTTAGGCGTTGACTTATCCCTGCTTAGGATTCGGGATAAAATTCCCCGCACATGTAAGGACAGATTATGGCGTTATTAATAACAGTCTGCCACAATATTGAATATATAGGCTTTTATCCTTTTTACGGTCAAAGACTAACCGGTAACGCGTGTTAGGCGCTGACTTATCCCTGGTTAGGATTCGGGATAAAATTCCCCACACGTGTAAGGCACGGATTATGGCGTTATTAATAACAGCCTGCTACAATATTGAATATGTGGGTTTTTATCCTTTTTACGGTCAAAGACTAACCAGCAACGCGTGTTAGGCGCCGACTTATCCCTACTTAGGCTTTGGGATAAAAGTCTCCAGACTTGAATTCTGGTGTCTTCTTCAATCGATGAAAGACTAAACCGGCAACACGTGTTATGCGTTGACTTATCCCTACTTAGGATTCGAGATAAAATTCTCCGTACGTGTAAGCACGGATTATGGAGTTGAAGGATGGTGTCGAAAAATAGGAGAGGAAGAATTTTATATTCTATCTCCCAAAACTAAAGAGGAAGAATTTTATATTCTATCTCCAGTTGTCAAGGAAACTCGAAGTGGGATCTCCACCCTAAGAATCCAGAAAAGTGAAACTAGGAGTGGGATCTTCACTCCGAGAATCGGAAAGATTCAAGCAACCCTAACTTTTATAGGATTGGTTGCTTAATCCAAGAAAAGAATTCCTCATTTATTGAGGTGAAATTCCGATTTCGGCCCTAATTTTTATAAGTTTGGCTGTATAGGAAAAGGTGAAAGTCTTTCGTTTATCGAAAGGAGCATTCTGGTCTTGGTCCTAACTATCTGTAGGTTCGACCAAGTGAGGTTGGAGGCAACCCTAACTTCTATAGATTTGATTGCTCAAATTGAAAGTGGACCTCTCGTTCATGGAAGGAATCAAGAAGGGATTTTGGTTGTGGTCCTAACTATTTAAAGGTTTGACCAAGATGGGAATTTAAGACGACCCTAACTATTTAAAGGTTTGATCATTTAATTTTTGGACATCTCGTTCATGGAAGGACTCGAGAGGGGATTTTGGTTTTGGTCCTAACTGTTTAAAGGTTTGACCAAGATGGGAATTTGAGACGACCCTAACTGTTTAAAGGTTTGATCGTTCAATTTGTAGACCTCTCATTCATGGAAGGAATCGAGAAGGGATTTTGGTTGTGGTCCTAACTGTTTAAAGGTTTGACCAAGTAGACAGTGGGAGTAGGAGTACAAATTACAGTAGGAGTATTGACTTGCACAAGTCGCTCAGAGGGTGTTCCTGGTGTTAAGTGATAAATACTTAACACGGAGGGGTTTGATAATCGTTAATGATCAGGAGATTAAAATTCTGAATACTATGTCTAGAATCTAACAATGAGAATATTGAGTGCCCAGACGTAGCGGGAGTTTGAGTGTGAGTTTTTTATTCATCACCTTCTTGTAGTAACCGGGTTATCCCTAAGAATACACTATATAGAGTTCTCTAGGGAACTTCCCGTTACATGAATTATCTGTAGGCGTCAAAAATTGCCCATAGGTCCCCGCGAACGGCTTGAAGCTAAGAGAAGACGATGAACGTCACTATTCGAATCATGGAAGCTTGATTGACGTCGACAAACGCTTGAAGTGAATCGACAAACTATGTGAAGCAACGGAATTTCGGAATAACAAGAATACGGACTGATCGGGAGCCCCGCGACGTTTACAAAAGGCGCATCGCCCCTCGTGTCTCATTTATTCTATAGATGGTCCAATCATTGGAGCTTATAGAACTCCTCATCGGCTTTCCAACGCACTTTGAATTGCTCAAATCTGAGTTCGGACGAAGAAACTACGGAGAAAACGATCGAGTATGCAAAAATACGTCTTAACGAAAAGTTGAGACACCCCGAGTGTCTCGGCCAAGGCAGAATTCGTTCCTTAGGTGGTTTTAACCGCCCGTAACCCCCTGGAGCCTATAAATACAACCCCGGAGCCTCATTTTTTTAGATCTGAAATTTTGGAGAATTGGCAAAGCTCTGCCGGACCGAAGAGTGATCGATTTCTTCAACACGAGAGAGAGGTTCGTCAGATCTGCATTCACCCACGTTCGTTCCTTTGGATTATCCCATTGCGGTAATCCTAAGAAGAGCAATTATCTCGCTGTTGCCGAGATAAGCACTTCTGCTTCTAGATTCCTTCGTGAATCAACGGAGTTCTGCATCTGATCTGATTATCAGGTAGTCCACGGATATCGACGTCCCCGTCACCGGCTAAAGACCCACGCAAGCAAGAGACGACGAACGGATCTTGCGTTATTTTTAAAAAGTTGTAATCTTTCATTCTTTTTCTTATTGAATATTTCAAATTCTTTGTAATCAAACTTTATTATAATGAGTTCGACAATGAAGGCAACTTTTACCGAAAACAAACTGGCGACCACAGTGGGAGCCAACAGCCTCGCTGCCGAGGCTGTCGTGACGCAACCGGCATTCAAGATCCGGGTGAATGAATAGATCGAATATGAGTTTGATCAACAGAAGTTTGAAGAGTACCTCTCTTCCTCCTCCTCCAGATCCGCCTCTCCAAGCAGGCGCAGGAAGGCATCCTCTTCCAGAAATGTTCGTGGGACTTCCGGCTCGAAGATCCGAGATCCCCTTGTTGTTGCTGCGCTTACTCCCCGCGACGCTCCTACAACGTCCAACGTAGTTGAAGGTGCAGATCCAGAGCTTCCCTCCGCCGTGAAGACAACTGATGGAGGCGCTCCAACCTTGTCAAAGAGGGCACGCCAAAGACGGCGTCAACGCCTTGCGCGGCAATTAGCCAAGGCTTCGGAATCTTTGGACGGGATCCGCTATAATGAGGATCTAAAATCCAGACAGCGCCGGGAACAACAACGGTGAACAACCCACTCCTCCTCCAAGATAGAAACGAATGAATGGGTTCGTGTCAAGAGGACCCGCTCCACCCTCGAGGAGCGAATCAAGAAACGTCGCGCGTTGCTCGCGCATGCCAAGCTCCTTTTGTAGAAAGCAGAAGAAATGCAGAAGGAAGAAGCAATTAAGAAACAACCCAGGTGCAAACAAGTGTGGATGCCGAAGGCAAAGCCAGCGCCTAAGGCAAAGGCGAACGAAGTTGCTGTTCGAGCTTCGTCAATTTCAGATCCCATTTCCCCTACCTTCACATCTCCGATGAAGCCGGGTGGTAGCATGGATCTCACCAAATCCAGAGTCCCTCTGAAGGGTCGCCTCGGCCCTCTACCTGAAGATCGAGGTAAAGCACCCGTTAAGGAACGATTGGGACCATTGAAAGGTTCCCAAACAACAAACCAGACTAGGGGTCGTACTAATCCCCCCAAGAAAGATGATAAAGGGAAAGCCCCTGTTACCAACCGCATTGGATTGCGGGTTGAAGTTCAAGATCAGGGACCAGTAGGCAGAAGAATTACCAAAGGATGCAAAAAGGACTTCCTTTAGAAGACGAGGTGTCAGATGCTGGTTCAGATGCCTGCTCAGCCATAGCATCCGATGACACAGCATCTAGTGCGGGACAACCCTATGAATCGCTCATGATTAGCGCCGAGCAGGTGGCTAAGATACTTGAGGACGCTTTGGCTAAGCAGAAGGAAAATTTCAAATTTAAAATGGAAATGGCCATGCAGCAAATGAGAGAAATGCATGACCAGCAGATCGCGACGCTGACAACTCATCAAGGAGAGTCTAGTCGTCGCAATAATGCTAATCAAGGCGATGATGAACGGGAAGTAGAGGATAATGCTAACATGAACACTCCTCCCGTCAACAACAATAATGGGGGTGGCCCTTCGGATGATAATAACACGAAGGAGAACCATGTTACTTCTCCCTGAAATCACTCGAAGACAGATACAAGTGAGGATAAGAAAATGAGGGACTTGGAGAGCAAGATCAATGCATTGATGAATGCTCAAGCAGTGAAGAGGTCCGGGATACCATGTCCATACCCAAGGGAATGTGAATCAATTCCATATCCGGCAAAATTCAATTTGATCAATTTTACGCCGTTTGATGGAAAGGGTTCCCCTACCCAGCATCTAATCTATTTTAAATCTCACTTAGGAATAATCTCCGGAAATGAACCTCTTATGGTGCGGTCATTCGTTGGCACTCTTCGTGGAGCAGCCTTCGACTGGTATCACCGTCTCAAACCAGGGAGTATCAGCAGCTGGGATGACATGGAAGACATGTTTCTGATAAACTTTTTCGATGACGACACAGAGATCTCAATCGGCACATTATTCGATGAGAAACAGAAGAATGGCGAGACGGTTGAAAACTTCGTCAAAAGGTTCCGGAACAAAGCAATGAACTGCAGGGATCCGGTCAGTGAAGACTTCATCCTCGAGACCTACCATAATAACCTTTCATTAGACATCCTCGAAGCCATGGGAATGGCACCACCTAAGACCTGGAAGGACTTGAAAGTGCGAGGAGAACGAGCCGAGTGATTCCTTAAAAGGAAGAAGGCCGAAAGAGGACAAATGGCACATAATCCTCCACAACAGAATTTTGTCCCTAAGGGTAAAGGAAAGGCACAAGCGAATGCAGTGGACGCGAACCAGACATTCGAAGTGCAGGCGCAACCGCAACAGCAGCAGCAAAAGGCACCTCAGCAATCAAGGTGGCAGCAGCATCCCCAGAAGCAAAAGGCCTCGGAGCCGAAGTTCCTGAAGGTCTATTCATTCAAAGAAGAGGAAGTTCCCGATATTTTTAAATACCTTATTGAGAACAACAAGATCAAGTTGCCTCCGGTCCAAGATCAGGAAGATGCTAAAAGAGTTAATGATCCAAAATACTACGCGTTTCACAGAGCGGTGTACCATCCTACCAAGGCATGCTACGCCCTTAAAGATAAGATCCAAGCTCTAATCGATGTCGGGGTCATCACTATGAAGCAACCTAAGGAGAAGAAAGTGGGTGCGAATGCAGTATCGATTAGCTTCGGTTCTGTTCCTTTGAACTGGTTCCAGCATGAACCAGTAATAAATGCAGCAGTGAAGACGGTAAACGATGATCCTCACAAACAGCGCCAGAAAGGACTTGTGCCACACACAGCCCCGAATGGTGAGATTCTTTGGGTTCATCCAGATTTGATTGGAGATGAACAATGGACTGGAACCTCTTCCAAGAAAAGGTCAAAAGGAAAAGGTAAGTCTTGTTATGGAGCTTCTGCTATTCTAGGAGAAGATGACGACAGAATTCCAGCCTTCCCGCTTTCCGAAGATGAACAGGAAACCTTTGTAACGCGAAGTGGGAATGAGTATCACTACAAATACCCAGATGCTTCCGAGTAATTGGCCAAACAGGGGGTGACCAAAACCATTCCTTCCAAGATATTGGCAGAACTGGGAATTGTCGCAACTCCCCCAACACCTGTAGCTACAGAGAAGGTCCAACAAAAGGAAAAAGGGAAAGAGCCTCTACGCCAGGAAGTCCAAAACCCGAGGCAGTCTCGATTCAATCATCCGATTGGGAGAGACAAAAGTCAACCCATGCGGATTCGAAACCCTGGGGCAGATGCCGGTCAACGCGTAACCCTAGGTCAACGCCGGTCAGCGCGTTGCGACAAAAGTCAACGCGTAGCGACGAAAGTCAACACGTAACGACAAAAGTCAACCCATGCAGATTCGAAACCCTGGGGTAGACGCCGATCAACGCGTAACCCTAGGTCGACGCTGGACAGCGCGTTGCGACAAAAGTCAACACGTGGCGGCAAAAGTCAACACGTAACCACAAAAGTCAACCCATGCGGATTCGAAACCCTGGGGTAGACACCGGTCAACGCGTAACCCTAGGTCGACGCCGGACAGCGCGTTGCGACAAAAGTCAACACGCGGCGGCAAAAGTCAACACGTGACGACGAAAGTCAACCCACGCGGTTCGAAACCCTAGGGTGGACGCCGATCGACGCGTAACCCTGGGTCAACGCCGGACAGCGTGTTGCGACAAAAGTCAACACGCGGCGGCAAAAGTCAACGCGTGACGACAAAAGTCAACCCACGCGGTTCGAAACCCTAGGGTGAACGCCGGTCAATGCGTAACCCTAGGTCAACGCCGGTCAGCGCGTTGCGACAAGAGTCAACACGTGGTGACGAAAGTCAACACGTGATGACAAAAAGTCAACCCTCGACGTTCGAAACCCTAAGGTAGACGCCGGTTAACGCGTAACCCTAGGTCAACGCCAATCGGTGCGTTGCGACAAGAAGTCAACCTACAGTGATCCGAAACCCCCAAGTCAACACGATGTGACAGGGATAGTAAGTTCAAAAGTTAACTCAATGACACGAGCCAAACTCAACTCACCAGCTATAAACTCGAGACTCCAATGACGGCTAGGCGATAAACGCAGCGCCGGAACAACTTCGGTTATTCGACAAAGCACCGGATAAACTAAAAATCGAAGGAGTCGAGAGTTAAAGCTAACCACAGGTCCTTTATGCCGACTGAAGGTTGGACCAATCATATCCAAAGTATTCCGGTCTCTTCTATAAAAGAAACGAGTCCGGAACACTTTGGAGGGGGTATCTGTAGGCGTCAAAAATTGCCGATAGGTCCCCACGAACAGCTCAGTGTTAAACAAGTGACGATGAACGTCACTACCCGGTTCACAAGAGTTCAATTGACGTCGATGAACGCCTGAAGTGAATTGACGAGCTACGTGAGCCGACAGAGTTTCGGAATAACGGGGATACCGATTGACCGGGAACCCCGTGATCGCTGCAAAGAGAGCAACGCCCTTTGTATCCCGCTCACCTCACTGATAATCCAACCAAGGGGATCCACAGAGCTCGCCGTCAGAATTCCAACGCATCCGAAATCAATCAAATCCGAGTTGGGACAATGAATCAACGGCGGATCAATGGCGGAACACCCGGTAGCACCTCGGACCAGACTGAGGCACCCAGGGGTATCCCGGCCAGGCCGAGACACCCCAAGGGGTGTCTCATGAAGATTTTATGCCGAAACGCTTTTTTGGAGGGGTGTCTTGAGGTGGTTCTACGGCGAAACGCTTTTACGGCGAAACGCTTTTACGACGAAACGTTTTTACGACGAAATGCTTTTACGACGAAATGCTTTTACGGCGAAATGCTTTTTGGGCACCCGCTAGGGCCTCCTCTTGCCTATAAATAGGCCCCTTAGGCCTCCATTCTCTTGGCCCCCTGATTTTTATTGCTCTTGGCTTGGAATTGCTCTTGCCTTAGAGTTTTGGAGAGAGCGGCAAAGCCCTGCTGGAGTGAGGAGCGAGGTCTGAATTTTGAAGCGGCGAAGCCCTGCCGGATCGAGGAGCGAGCCTTCTACAGCAAAGAAGTCTCTTTCTTCATTCACCCCTTCCTCTTTTCCCTTAGTGTTGCCCCTTAGCGGTGATACTAAGAAGAGCGAATATCTCGATTATCCGAGATAGGAGCTGTCGGTTTCCATATCCCATAGCGGATAGACGAAACTCTGCCGGATTTTCCCGGAACGGATCTGATCGACCGGCGGTCCACGGATATCAACATCCCCATCACAGGCCAAAGACCCACGCAAGCAAGCACCGATAAACGGGACTTGTGTTTATTTTCAAGAGAGTTGTAATCTTTGTTTCATTCTGTTTGTAACAGATTTCAAATCAATGAAAACAGCAACTTTCGACGAAAACAGCAAGCTCTCCGCCCCATTTTGACATCATGACGCAGTTAGCTAATATACCAGCTAGGATAACCCTATACGAACTACTGCGTCTTTCAAAGGATACAAGGAAAGCATTACAAGAAGCCTTGAGCGACTTTGAAGCTTTCTTGACTCGAATCAAGCCATCTTCCGAAGAACCAGAGCCGTCAGTTCAACACTGCAATCTCGCGGCGCATCATTTTCCCTGTATCTCCTTCACCAAAGAAGACATACAGATGAAGAACTCAAAGCACGATCGACCTTTGTATTTCACCGGGCACATTGGCTCCAGCGTGGTCAACCGGATCCAAGTCGATCCGGGTTCCGTTGTCAGTATTATGCCATTCTGATTGATGCATAATCTCAGAATACCAACTAGTAAGCTAGCTTCCACGGGCACTACGATCTACAGATTCAACACCAGTGGGTCTAGACCTTTGGGAAAGATTCGAATCAAATGCCAGATCGGGATTTAAAGTCAGAAGTTACCTGTTATGTGATTGACGTGGAAACATCCTATAACTTACTGTTGGGTCGACCTTGGATCCACGGTAATCTTATAGTCCCGTCAACCCTTCATCAGTGCCTCAAATACATGGACACTAATAATGAAGTCAAGACGGTGGTCGCGGATAAGCAACCGTTTAAGGGATTGGAGAACTATTTTACCGATTCCCTTCTATACGGCGCCGAATTCGATACTGAACCATCGGCCCAAGGAACGGACAGCGGGGATGAAGCTGATACCGAAGCTGGGTTTGATTATGATGGTGGTTTTGTACTTAATGATATTGTACCCATTGTAATCAATCTTGACGATGATAAATCATCGGAAAGTAGTTGTAACTGGCAACTTACCGAAGAGATATCAATAAATGAAGATTTAGAGTACTCATCGTGTCTCGATAATATCACTAAAGAACTGTATGATAACCCTGACTTGTACATGCCACTTCAATCATTTTGCATGACTAAAAAATAGGTACAGGATCCATTCGGAACGACGCTTGTCATTCCTGCAAAGACAGTGGGTGAAAAGGAAGTCGTCTACGGTAAAGGAAGAGAATCTCCGTCACTAGACCACTTCTTGGATGAGGAAGACGATGATGATAAACCTGCCCCTCATCTATTCAGATATAATGCAAAAGCGCGCGATCTCATGGAGAAGTATGGATATGACTTCACGCTCGGAGAGGGTCTTTGCTTTGGTCGAGGTCCGCGAGTTCCACCTCGAATGGCCTATGTACCAAAAGGAAAGCCCGACGATTATTATCGTCACAGAAGAGGCTTAGGCTATGTCTCCTCATCTGATGACGAATGTTGCTGGCAAGTTATCGATCAAATTGCTAACAAAGCTAAAAACGGGTACTCTTCTGATTCTTCAGCTTGGGATTCCGACACTAGTCTTAGAGAAATGTTCAAAAAGCTGATGTCGAACATGACTATGGTCGATCCTGCGACAATAGAGGAAGACGATCAGATGCCAACTTGGGAAGATCATTGGGTCCATCACCTAAATATGCAGTACGACGATAGGTTTGAACAAAGAGAACATCCTACCGAAGATCAAGTGGTCCAAGTGAATATGGGTAACGAAGATAATCCGAAACCAATATTCATTAGCGATAGCCTCCCGCCGGAAGAGAAAGAAGAGTTAATCCTCTTATCAGGGATTATATCGACGTGTTCGCCTGGAACTATGAAGACATGCCAGGACTCGATCCAAACGTAGCAGTGCATCGTCTAAATATTAAGCCGGATGTCAAACCTATCAAACAGCAACAAAGACGGTTTCATCCGCAGATGATGGAAGCAATCGAGGCAGAAGTTAAAAAGCTTATTGACTCGGGCTTCGTTAGGGAAGAGCAACATCCCGAGTGGCTTGCCAATATTGTCCCGGTCCTTAAGAAGAACGGGAAAATTAGGGTTTGTATTGACTTTAGAGACCTCAACGCCACCTGTCCAAAAGATGAGTTCCCCCTACCCATCACAGACATCATCATCGACAATACGTGTGGATTCGAGAGGATGTCTTTCATGGATGGTTTCTCTGGTTATAACCAAATAAAGATGCATCCAGATGATGAAAAGCATACCGCATTTAGAACGCCCCTCGGCGTTTTCTGCTACACGGTTATACCCTTCGGCTTAAAGAATGCAAGTGCTACATATCAGAGAGCCATGTCGAAGATCTTTTAGGAGCATCTCCGAAAGACTGTCGAATGCTACGTAGATGATCTGGTTGTGAAAAGTCATGACAAGAATGATCATATTAAAGACTTAAAGACCATGTTCGATCTGATGCGGACCCATCAATTGAAGATGAATCCTACCAAATCTTTCCTCGGGATGTCCAGTGGTAAATTCCTTGGATTCGTCGTCACTACTAAAGGTATTCACATCGACCCCGATAAAGTAAAGGCAATTAATGAGTTGCAACCTCCGAGAAACCTTAAGGAACTCAAAGGTTTACAAGGGCGGTTGGCGTATATCCGACGGTTCATCTCGAACCTCTCAGGAAAATGTCAACCATTCTCCAAACTCACAAAGAAAGGCGTGTCGTTCATATGGGACGACGCTTGTCAAAAAGCGTTCGAGAGTATTAAAGAATACCTCTCGAAACCTCCTGTACTCGTTGCACCGAAATCGGCCAAACCGTTCTTGATTTATGTCAAGGCGACGAGCCACTCATTAAGTGCACTACTCGCACAAGATGACGATAACGATCACGAGCAGGCAGTATATTACCTGAGTTGGACCTTGGAAGGTGCCGAATCCTGATATCCCATGATTGAGAGGGAATGTCTTGCCCTGGTGTTCGCAATTCAGAAGATGCGACATTACCTGGTCGGACAGACTATTTATGTAATCTCTAAAGTTAACCCAGTCCGAGTATTCATGACACAACCAGCTTTCATGAATTGGCGGTTAGCAAAATGGGCCTTGCTCTTGTCCCAATACGACTTACATTTTAAACAACAGAAGTCAGTAAAAGGACAGGCTATCTACGATCTCCTGGCAGCTAATCCAACTACGGATGCCGCCGAGATATATGACGACCTACCCGATGAAACCCACGAAGTCAATGCAACTTCGCACCAACAAGTATGGCGTTTGTACTTCGATGGCGCTTCCCGAGCAGCTATTGTGACAGGTACTCCTGGATGTTCTAAGGTCTCCTCCGGAGTTGGAGTTGTTTTAGTTTCCCCAGGAAAACATGTGATGCCTCGAGCCTACTCGTTAACCGAGCCATGCTTGAATAATGTAGCCGAATATAACGCACTGATTATAGGACTCAATTTCGCTAAAGAGCTAGGGGTTGAGTATCTTGAAGCTTTCGGTGATTCTCAACTGATAGTTAAGCAAGTCCAAGGGGAGTATGAAATCCAAAGTCAGGATTTAATACCATATCACAAGATGGCAGTGGAAATAGCAGAATCATTTGAAGGATTCTTCATCGAACACGTTCCGCGATTACAGAACACCTACGCAGATGCATTAGCAGCATTAGCTGTATCTCTGGCACAGCCTCCCGGAACAGAGCAGTTTGTTACGGTAAGAACTCACCAGCTCTTGGTGCCACTCTACGATGAAGAGGACAAAGAAGAAGAGGTTCAAGAGGTATACGCAACTCAGGTCGAGTTTGAACCCCAGGATTAGCGTTTCCCCATCATCGACTACGTCTTGCATGGAATCTTACCAGAAGATGTGAAGGAAAGGGACTCAATTCGTCGAAGAGCATCAAGGTTCTACTATAATACGGAGAATCGAACGCTATACCGTAGGGGGTATGATGGCCTGCTGTTGCGTTGCTTATCGACAAAAGAAGCTGAAGAAGTCCTTAAGGAAGCACACGAAGGGGTTTGTGGTGCACGCCAACCCGGTCCCAAGCTTTATGATCGCATCAGAAGAATGGGATATTTTTGGCCTCTTATGATGAGTGAAGCAGTCGCATATGCCCGAAAGTGTCATGCGTGTCAAGTACACGCGAATTATATGCACCAACCTCCGGAGCATCTACATCCTTCGGTTACATCATGGCCGTTTGAGACTTGGGGAATGGATATTGTTGGTCCTATAAATCCCCCTTCGGTCAAAGGTGATCGATTCATCCTGGCAATTACTGACTATTTCTCCAAATGGGCCGAAGCCATTCCGCTCAGAGAAGTTAAAACCAGTAACGTCATTGCATTCATCAAACACCATATCATCTACCGGCACGGTGTTCCAAGATGAATCATACATGACAATGGTCCTTAATTTGTCAGCAACACCTTCATTAGGTTTTACGAGAAGTTCAAAATTCAGGACATTTCGTCGACAGCTTACAATCCCACAGCGAATGGATTGGCTGAAGCCTTCAATAAGACGATCATAAAATTGTTGTCAAAACTCGTGAAAAATAATAAGCGAGATTGGGATGACAAACTTAGCACGGATCTATGGGCCTATCGTACTACGGTACGTACACCGATTGGCGCGACCCCGTATTCCTTGGTGTACGGGTGTGAAGCCGTCCTCCCGTTGGAGATACAAATTCCGTCTCTTCGAATCGCTCTCGCAACCCAGATGACGACCGAAGAACAACATCAGAAACATCTCGAAGAACTTGAGATGCTCGATGAAAAGCGCCTAGAAGCTCAACAGCATATTGAGTTTTACCAAGCCAGAATTTCTCGAGCCTTCGACAAAAAGGTCCGACAAAGAAGTTTTAAAGAAGGAGATTTGGTCTTAACTGAAAGACGGCCTATGATCCTTAACTCCAAGAAGAAGGGCAAGTTTGAACCCAAATGGGAAGGGCCATTCGTAGTAGAGACAGTCTACTCGAACGGCGCATATCGCCTAGTCACCAAGGATGGTGACCGGCTTATGATGCCAATAAATGGCAAATTCCTGAAAAAATACCATCCTTAGTACTTTCAGGATAACCGATGTATCAGGAAGTTTCCGGAAGAACACCACATGTGGTATTCTTAGGGATAACCCAATCACTGTAAAAGTGATAAATAAAATATCCACATTCAAGCTCCAAATGTCAGGATGTTTCCTTCTGTTGTTATCAAATCTTCTAACTCTTGTGAGTTATTTGGTGAGGTGAGATTTAATCTTTTGACAGATTAACAACTCCTCACAAAATCCCCCATTGATCAAATCAACTGACAATGGGTCCACTAAAATTTTAGTCCGCCAATTCATGGCAGTTTTCAAAAGCTTGACGTGTTAAGTCCTGATCACTTAACATCAAAATCCTCCATCGAGTGGCTAGTACAAACCAGTATTTCTACTGCTACTTGTATTCTACTCCCTTTGCTTTCAGGTCAAACCTATAAAAGTTAGGGCCAAAGCCAGATTCTCCTCTTGATTCCTTCCATGAACGAGAGGTCTACTTTCAATTGAGCAATCAAACCTATAAAAGTTAGGATTGTCTCCGACTCTACTTAGTCAAACCTGCATATAGTTAGGACTAAGTTTGAATTATCTCTTTCGATAAACGAAAACCTTTCATCTTTTCCTTTTTCAGCCAAACTTATAAAAGTTAGGATCGAAATTGGAATTTTCCCTCAATAAATGAGGAACTCTTTTTGAATCAAGCAACCAATCCTATAAAAGTTAGGGTTACTTGAATCTTTCCGATTCTCGGAGTGGAGATCCCACTCTTAGTCTCATCTTTCCGGATTCTGGGGGTGGAGATCCCACCTTGAGTTTCCTTTCCAACTGAAGATAGAATATAAAATTCTTCCTCTTCGGTGCTGGGAGATAGAATATAAAATTCTTCCTCTCCCACCTTTCGGTCCGTCTTTACCCTAAACAAGACCTGGGACCAAGAAATTCTTCTGCTCCAACTTTGAGTTTGTCTTTACCTTAAGAAAAGACACAATTTTCCACCTCAAATCTGTACATTCTATGTACGGGGAACTTTATCTCGACTCCTAAATAGAGATAAGCCTACGCCTAACACGCGTTACCGGTTTAGTCTTTTACCGATTGAAAAAGACACCAGAGTTTAAGTGTGAGGAATTTTATCCCGAATCCTAAGTAGGGATAAGTCATCGCCTAACACGCGTTGCTGGGTGCCTTTTCCCATGACAAATGGCGAAGTCTGTGTATTCAAAATCATAGCACTAAGTCTAAGAGAAGCAATTCTTTTAGCACAATGTTACATGTGAGACAGGTTTTAGAATTCACATGCTAGCCCGATTCAAACGGTAATCGGTAAAGGCACATCAAACCCGTTGAAGGCTGGGGGTTTGCCAAAAACCCTAAAGTCTACGTCTAACACACGTCACCGGTTTAGTCTTTTACCGATTGAAGAAGACACCAGAATTTAAGTCTGGGGAATTTTATCCCGAATCCTAAGTAGGGATAAGTTATCGCCTAACACGCGTTGCTGGGTGCCTTTTCCAATAAAAAATGGCAAAGTCTATGTATTCAAAATCATAGCATTAATTCTAAGAGAAGCAATTCTTTTAGCGCAACGTTACATATGAGACGGGTTTTAGAATTCACATGCTAGCCCGATTCAAACGGTAATCGGTAAAGGCATATCAAACCCGTTGATGGCTGGGGGTTTGCCAAAAATCCTATAAGCATTATGTCCACTGGGTTCACAATCAATAAAGAAATACCATAATGAAATCAAATGTTGAGTCTCTATTAATAAGATTAAATCAAAGCATACAATAGAAAGATCGTTAGCCCGAAGGGAGTCGTTGATTAAGAACATAAGACTCTATCATGGAAAGCCTATCTGTGTAACTCTGATCAAGTTCTGCTTGTAGATCAGCTCGAACAGATTCTTCAGAACTGCTCAAGACCTTCCTGGCTTCATTCTTCAGCTTCATTAATTTCTCCTGTGTAGATCCTAGCTTCTCAAGTGTCCGTTCACGGGAGCCCTCTAATCCAGCCAACTCTTCTGCAATGATAGAACCAGACTCCTCGGCATGCTTCAAGGCTTTCTTCAACCTATCTACTTCCTGGCGGTTGGAATCCAAAGAACTGAGTAACTCGGCTCTATCTGTATCCTTTCTCGCAAGAGTAGCCATCAACTACGTAATAGAGCTCTCATGTGACTGAAGTTCATTACCGATGGAAGATCTCATATCACGCCATTGTGACAACCTATGCTCCAACTGAGAGGACACGAAAGAAGAAGCTCCACTAGCCTTTAGCTCCTCCAACTCTCGGAGTCTAGACTCCAACACAACAAAATCGGCATTAAGAGAATCAGCCAACTCTGGATACCCCTCTTCTCTGATCATCGTCATGTAGCGAGAAAAAGAACGCCTGAACTGATCGATGCAATATCCCCGATGAAGAAGTTTCTCGATCATGCTGTTAAAAAAGATGACAAAGAGACCGAGATCTGTGCGAAAGATGTCTTTGTTGGGATCGGTATCGGTCAAAAGAGCGAGGACACGCTCATATAGGGATGGTGGAGATCCTGTGAGCAATGATATCAAAGAGTAAGAAACCCATCGAACGTGATTAAACTTAATTTAAAGCGAATTACAAGCATACCCATACCAACAGAAGTTCCCGCAGAATGAAGTCTGACGATCGGCTCCGTTAATCTAGTGTCAACGGGCTCAGAGATAATTGCAGAAGTCGTCGTGGAGGGTACATCGACCTCTGTAGGGAAATCGGCAGTGCCTCTCGGCTGTAACGGGGGAACACTACTGTTAGGAGAGCTAGCAGCCCCAGCAACTATAGTCGCATCGGTCATAACAGCCGGTCCTATAGTTACACTTCTTTATTAGTCAAATGGAAATCTAGACAAATAAAGAGGATCGTGATGATAGGATTGTCTGCATACCTGCGAGCCCATCATCTTCAGGTAAACGAGAAGTACCAGGAGTCATAAAAGTATCAGTCCCAATGGATGGTCCTGTGATTTTACTCTCTCGTTAGTCAAAAAATCAGACAAATGAAAAGGAGCACATCAATCCATATTATATGCATACCTGCGGGTTTATCACCCCGGGGAAAGCCAGAAATGCCGGGAATCATGACTGAATCAGTCCCAATGACCGGTACTGTGACAACAATTCGTTAGTAGTCAGATAAAAGATTGGGCAAAATGAAAGGAATTATATATATACCTGTGGACGAATCACTCTCAAAGGGTGGTCCTATAGTCTCTTTGGTAGCCTGCTCAGCCAGCATATCAACCAATAGTCTGATATCGGACCCTGAGAAACTCGGTGCTGAGGCATACCCTTGCTCCTCAAGACCAGTATCATGAAAGGCTTCATCTTCAGCTGGTCTCTCTAGTGTGGCTTCTGCAGAATAATTTAAATGTTGGATATATATAAAAAATGGGAAAAGAAAAGCTCAGATGTACCTGCAGTGGTGGCATCAGATTCTTTCACTACAATATCCATACTTGGATTCTTCAAATTATCTGAAAAAAGCCGAAGCACAGAAATAATTAAGGGAGAGGTAGATCCTGAATTCCTTAACTCTTCCAAAAGATACTCGAACAGGGGAGCATTGGATTTATGTATACCTGAAGATAGAACCGTCGGCTCAACGCTATTAACTTGATCCGCAACCATGTTCATGTCAATGTCCATGGGCTCGTCATGAATGGCATCACACATCTGCTGCATGAAGCTGTCAAGACGATCAGAATCAGGGAATACAGAATCATGTGGAAGTTTGCCTTCTTCATGGTCTCCTGAAACATGAAACGTAATCAAGCTTCAACGAATAAAAAAAAAGGGTGAGTCATTTTAAAGCAATAAGGTATTACTTCCTCTCCACTGGCGAAGCCTCCTAACTCCACTCTGTAAGGGCGCCGACCAACAGGTGGTTTATGAGCGGTTTTCTTCCGTTTCGGAATATTAACCCTCACAGAATCAAAGGGCCGTTCATGTATGAACTTGCTACGTATCTTAACCTGTGCAGGAGCTTTGCCACCAGATCGGGATCTCGCACAGCGAGAAGCGAGTGACTCATTCTCATCGTCCACTCCACCTGGGATGATAAGAGTCATCTTATTAGGATAAGTGAATAAGACTTTTTTGCTTTGGTTTTTGAAGAGCCAGTTGAGACATAGAAAGTATATGATGTTGACTCCGACGAAAGAAGGCAAGATCAGTTAATTTTGAAAAAAAAGAATCTGACAAACCTGCATTAGGTTCTTCTTTGTCAGTATCCGTGGCCACGTATTCCTCCTCAGAAGTCTCGTCCTCATCGCCGGTAGGAAGGAGCTCTTCATCATCCTCCATCCTATCTCTGCTCGAAAGGGAAGGTTTGGCAGACCTCTTTTCCCTCTTCTTCAAAAGCTCGGCCCTACGGGTAGCCTGGAAAGTGACCTGAGCCAAGTGCTCAGCCTGAAGCTCTGAAAGACTCCTCACGCCTAGGGACTCGTTAGCGGAAAGGAACCACTTGCAGCTAAGGAAAGTAGGCAGCGGCTTGCGCTTAGAGGAAGGAAGAGCAAAATAGGCTCCAGTACAGCCCACCATAGTCCAAAGCCATGCCCTAACGCCGTCAATAAGCCCTCCCTCAGTCTTCAAACCACGGCTCGGATTCCCAACGTATAGTTGGTCGTAGCCAAACTGACGAGCAAAACAGCACGGAAGATAAGGCTCTATGTGACAATGATTCTTCACCCGAAGAACAAGATACCCAATGCGGATGTTCACCAACCAACGGAAACAACCAACGTCAAGGACAGTCCGACTAGTTTTGGGTTTCTCCTCATCAATCAAAACATCACCATAACGACCCAAGAAGTGAGGAAAACACTTGAAGAATTCCCAGCCTTTACGGATTTGAAGCTCTCGCTGTACATCGGTGAACGTTTTCCCGAGCCATCTACTCCTTTCCAACAACTACACAAAAGGAACATGGACATCAACAGTATCGGGTGCCGACATCAAGTCAGGACGATGAAGAACAAGCCACGCCATCAGGTACGTATACGGAAGCTCGACCTTTACACAAATAAGCTCTGTCGACGGTTCAAGGCCGATCTGCACAAAACCATCAACCAAATACCTGAGTCCACAATGGATGCCAGCAACCATTGCTGGAAGTAGAGAAAGCTCCCTCCCATAAGCTAGCTGAACAGTGGGGAAGAGCACCTCGAGAGGTAGAGCGTCCGAAAGCTGATATGGAACGACGCACTTCTTCAACCAGAGGGCAAGATAGCCTGCAAGCAAGGTCCTGGGCTCAATGGACTTCTGTGCATGACAAAGGAATGTTCGGAACTTCGTCCCAGCAGGAAAAGCTCCCTCAGCACCGGCGGTCGTGTAGGAACAAGCTTCGGCCTTTTCCATCAACTCGTTAGCGACGGAAGGTGTTAAAACATCTAATTCACGAATGGGCTCACCCGAATTACCCTCCAAATTCTGGAATAAATAAACAACAAATTGCTTCAAGCTGATCTGCCTCTTCCTCTTCGCTCGAGGAGTAACCTTGATTAGAGAAGTATAGTAATAGCATGTGAGGTCCCAAAGAGTATCGTACATATCGGGATTATCCTTCTTCAACCGCTCCAACTACAGGCTCGAAGGAAAATACTCCTGATACGGACAGTCCCCCATGGGAAGGCCAGAAACATGGTGCATTTCGTGCAAAGCCAGCCCTAACTCTCCACCGCTGGTTAGGAAAGTGTTGCTATCAGGGATATATGTCTCCAACAATGCCAGGAAGTGGTGGTAGCTGACTGGGAATCCGTACATAGTGGCTCGTATAGGGGCATATAACCCACTGCTCTTCAGATCTCTCTCCCAACGTCCTAAGACATGATCGGTCATACGGGCCCACCATCCCTTGGGCGGCGAGTAAGCCCAACCAAAACACCTGAACTCTGGTGGAGGTAACTTCCTCCCAAGTGTAGCCAGGCGGTTCTTCACAGTAGGAGCAGCTGCTAATATCTCGCCTGGGGGTGTAGTATTAAGACCCAGGATCCCCGGTCGAAGCCCGCGGATATAATGATGCCCGTTGGAGCCTGGAGTCTTATGAGAGGAAATGTATCCACAGTGAACCCGGTCGTGATCTTCTGTAAGATTCCATGACATTTGACGCCCTACGGCCTGCCCCTCCAAACGAGTAAAAGAGTGCTGACGGGGAATGGAAGGGATATAAAGGAGAGTCCCCTCATCATTATTCAGCCAATGCTCATCATCCAGACTCAACTTGGCCGGATCTTCAATAGAATCCCCAAACAGATAATTAGGCTTCTCTAAAGCCTGAGTAGAAATGGAGTCGGCGGTGAAAGAAGCATCTGTGATCAGCAGGCGTAAGGAATGACGTCCCCCTTCTCGTATCAAACGGCGGGATTTGTCGGAACGATTCCCATTAAACCGAGGAAGGGGATCAATGGCCTGCCTGACAGCAACAGAGGAGAAAACCTCCCCACTACAACCAGTAGCAGCATGAGGAGGAAGACTGGCCGCAGAAAACTCGACTGCAACAAAAAACAAGAGTAAAGTCAGACAATTATCCATGAATTATGCAAGGATTAAATCCATCTCACAAGAATGCAAAAATAAGTCATCCACGGGGGCAAGTGGGGAGATGATTTTGAGTGTCCCACACTAGAAGAACGGTATGCGTCATCACGTAAACAATGTGGTAACATATACCGACCTGCAAGGTGTAAGACAACACAAAATCGCCCCAATATACCGGAAAACTTGAATTGGCCAAGCAAAACAAGTCCGAAACCTCGACCCCCGCGAAGGAGGATGTCGGTTCTTCCCGAATG